>NJDC01004653.1:6368-24605 GCA_002245475.1 Calephelis virginiensis
TTCTTTTGTTTACCAAGAGCAAATTAGGGGTAATTTTGTATTGGTTTTTATTGGATTTTAGGAAAATAAGGATATCTTTATTATTAGAGACAATTATATTACAGACAAAAAACAATATGACATTAATGACATCTAGCTAGATTTCTAATAAAAACATGTATAGTGACGCATGTATAATAAATGCGTGTCTTTAAGTATATTATATGTATTTATCTAGTGTTAGACATATTGAGTAACATAATAAAGTTAACGAGAAAATTGAAATTAACATAACTATGTGGAATTATCAGTGTATACTACGTTTGTTTAAATGTTTAGTAGCCTGAGTAAACAGTATTTTTAATTAACTGCAGTAAGAAACAAGAGTTTTATAAGTTTCCTGTTAATCGCCTCTGTGGTCTAGCGGTTCAGTTGTTGGACTTGACTGCATGAGGTCCCGGGTTCGAATCCCGGGTCGGACAACGAAAAAAAAATTGGGTTTTCCCAAATTTTCTTATAAAAAAAATGTTGCTCGGGATAGGATATGTGCCCGGTTGGCGATAGGCTTGCCACCTATCACATTGTGGGACTTAGTATCTTCGGCAAGTCGTGGGTGCCCTGATTGTGCCTCTGCCTACCTCTTCGGGGATATGGGCGTGAAGATACTTTTTTCTTGTTAACAAAAATTTCATAACCGTGAAAGAACTCTTTACGTACTACTGTTTCAAAAAGTTTATTACACCATTTTCAATCATATGACACTTTCATTCACTTACGACCACGACTTCACTTACGTGTGTAAAAGTATTTTGCTATCCTGTGAGACCAGTGCAAACATTGTAAAAAAAGTCGCTAAGTGCGAGCCGGATTCGCCCATGAAGGGTTCCGTTACAGCAAGTAACATAATATAAAAGCTCTTGGAGTTCAGATACAGTGGTTGTTGTTTACAATTTATGACGTAATAAAAAAAACTACTCACTAGATCTCGTTTAATCCAATTTTCGGTTACATGGTCATGCACATCATATATATTATTTTAGTTTTATCATTCTCTTACAACATATAGAACAAAAACTTAAGTAACGTATTGTAGAAGTTACAATATATGTAGAACTTACAGGGAGCTAAGACATTTAATTTAGAAAAAAAATGGTATTCAAAACCTCAATATCATTTTTGAAAACCTATCCATAAATACCCCACAAGTATCGGTTAAATGAAAAAAAATGGAGTTCAAGTTCCAAGCACGGGGAATAATTTATCGATTTATTTCTACTTTTATTTGAAAATCTTTATGCGGTTCACAGAATACATCTAATTACCAAGTTTAAATAATACAGTTATGATAGTTTCGGTCAGACAGACAGATATGACGAATCTCTAAGGGTTCCGTTTTTTGCCCTTTGGCAAGTAGTAAAAGTACGAAAGTGACTTTACGATCGTATCCCTGAACACGTAGGTAGCATGTACTTCTTAGTCCCACCATAAGATAGGTAGCAAACTTATCTTTAACCGGTCACTTAACCAATTCCGAGCAAGTTTTTGTTTAATCAGAAAATAAAAAAAAACAATTTTACCCCGGAATTGAATCCGAGACCCCATGTTGTCAACACCCGTCCAATTAACTAGAAAGGATTAGAGTAGCCTTCATTATTTTCAAAAATTTCTTCCATTTCTATATAAAGGTTTGATTCAGCTGTTTTAACGAAAGAATCGGACAAACAAACACACTTTCGCACTTACAATATTAGTATGGATTTTGTGCATTGATTTTTGTATTTGACGGTTCAATGAAAATATTTCACCATCGAAATATGTAATTTGGAAAATCTAAGAACCCATTTTTAACCTCATTTTATTTAATTCTGGTTTGTTTGTACATTTGTATCCCAGAAAATATACTTTTGAACTGATTTCTTGTCATTAAATCTAAGCAACATTACGTCGAAATCGGTCAGTATGTATATACATTACAATTAATCATGAAACAACCTTTCATGACTACGTCTCATGGGAAATCACATACTATTGCGAAATGAAAAACATGATGTCATCACGTGATGGTGTTTTGCCTTTAAAACGACAAAACGATGTTTTCCCATACAAGTCATTGCTATCATTATAGACTGACAAAGATCTACAAAGGCATTATTGTAGAGACATTTATGCGCTTTGGTGTATGCAATTGTATTATTTCAGGGATCCGTAGTCAACTAGAAACTCGTATATTTTGCGATTACACTGTAGGTATTACAATTTTAAAATTCGTTAAGGATATACATAGAGTTAATCACAAAGACGAAATAGTAACGAACAATAATAAAAAGAACCTGTATTAAAAATTCCCCATAAATCCGTGGAGCGGAGTTTCTGATATATTTCTGAACCCTAGTACCCATCAACGGCAGAAAGTTTAATAAGTATTAAGATTTAAGATTGTTGAAGATTTACGTGGTTTGAAAAAATAATCTCAAAACTCAAAGTGTTAAAAATTAACGCGTTTGTGGTACAAATATATTTTATCACGATTTATAATTTAGTGTAATGTCGTATTTTTCAACGCAAGTTCTAAAAAATAAAAAAACCCATGTTATGAGTCAACAGTAGGGAAATGTAAATGGTGATGCGGTCCGAATACGAGGCAATTTTAAGCGATAAATAAACTGCTGATCGTAATGTATTTATGGCTTCAAACTTCGATTTTTATTGAAAACTGATGAATATGCTAGATATATTAGGGACATAAGAGACGTAAGAGAAGACAAGAACCATATTTAACGAACCAAGTGTCATCTGAATACAAAGAATTAACCATAGTACAGAAAAACCATTACTGCGGTTTGTCTAATGCAGAAATTTCTGTAGATAAATTATAATAATGAACCTTCGGATTGTTATTTGAAATATTTTTTTTTTGTTTTTAAAATCAAACATTTACCCTGATATATGTCGCCAATGAAATTTCGTGTTGCTAGTCAATAAAAACGTTACAGAAGGCTTAGAGTAAAATACAGCCCAAAATGTTGCAGGCATATAGTCAGAGACCACTTTAAAACAAAACTCTCAAAAGGCTATGTATAATGGGAGTTTAAAGTTTGCATAAAAATCTTTTCTACACTGACAAAGTCGTGGGTACAGGTAGTATCTTACATAGGTGGACAAACACTGGACGAGTGTGTAAACTACGGCTTACTTGTAGTCTAGAAAAATTAAAGAGAGAGACTATAACCTATAACCTTTGTTGGTCTTGCTGTTAATAAAACAGCTCGTAATACACAATATGTGATAATTTTTTTTATTTCCTATTGTGTGAATTGATGTAATTTTAAGTAAAACGAACATTTTATTGGCCGGAGGAACTCATAAACTTTAGAGGCTAATTTATGTATTTTTGAGATTGTTAACTCTATTTACTTTAAAGTCGGTAGTGACCATATTTTGTATTCAAAAGTGCGTCTTATACATAATATACAACTTTTTTTTCGAGTATATATTGAGAATTGTGTTTTTCAGGGTAGAACTTTTTATATATATACAAGAGGACATAAACGAGCAAGTGGGTCACCTGATGGAAAGTGATCACCGCCGCCCACGGACATCCGCAACACCAGGAATATCACAGATGCGTTGCCGACCTTTAAGGAATGAGTACGCGCTTGAAGGTCCCTAAGTCATAATTGTTTGGGAATACCGCCCTGGATAACTGATTACACAAAGGTGTTGTGCGAGGTAAAAAATCTCTTCGGAATCGCACAGTTGTAGATCGCCAAGCATCAATATGATGGACATGATACTTTAAACTCTGTCGCGAAGTCCGAAGGTGGAAATCAGCGGCTGGAATTAAACCAAACATTGAAAGACCCAACATTTATACGCAGTGCCAAAGAATCAAGCCGATTGGTGATTGCCCGGTCACTGAAAATTCGAATTGCTCTACATTGAATGTGTTAAAACGGAAGGAGCTGATACTCTAGAGCCCCTGCCCAGAGTTGAGAACAGTACTCCATATGAGGCCGAATTTGCGCTTTGTATAGTTGTAAGCGATGGGTTGGCTTAAAATACTGTCTCGCTTTACTGAGCATACCAAGTTTTTAGAGGCTATTTTAGCCTTCTCCTTCAGATGACCACAAAATTGAACATCACTCGAAATGTCAACGCCTAATATACCAATTCAGGCTGTGGCAGTTAGGGAAACGCTCTCAAATTGAGGAGATGCGACGAAAGGAATCTTAATAGCGGAAAACACGCAAACTTGTGTCTTACTAGGGTTAAATTTTTTTGGCCTCAGATTTTGCTGGCCCCAAAACGAAATTTCAGACAAAAGATCGTCAATTTTAAGCACAAGTTGGTTCTCAATGACATATTCGCGAGATATATTATGTCGGCCAAAGTATAATGCTTCCCCAGTAGAGTCGTCTGCGTAGCAATGAGTGTTTCTAATTTGCAACATGTCATTGATATACAGAAGAAACAAAGTAGGAGAAATCACACAGCCTTGGGGAACATCAGCATTCACAAGCTTGGACTCCGAGCACATGCCTTCGACAACGACCTTGATACTACGCTTCGTCAAAAAACTAGTGACCCATTTGCATAAATTCTCAGGAAGACCGTAAGAAGGAAGCTTCGATAGAAGCGTCTTGTGCCACACCCGATCAAAGGCTTTCGATATGTCCAAATTGACAGCCAATGCTTCTCCCTTGCTTTCGACTGATTGACGAAGGTAATAGTGTGGTTTTTAGTCGGTTCAAGTCCGACATAAACCGCTGGTCTCTCCTCAGAGCAGCGGGTATCCGGGGGGAGTTCGCATTATTAGCTAACGTATACTCGTAGTTAGGTGAGAACGTTATAACCCAGTGATACAATTTCATAGTGAAATTCGTATGGGTTAAGTCAGCTGGAAGGTACCTACATAGTACAAAACAAAGTCGCTTCTTCGGTCAAAGTGATTAAAGAGAAAGGTTTTATATATACCCTTGCGATGCCGGGGCGGGCTGCTAGTATAATATAAATAATTAAAAGCTAGAACTCTACTAGGGCAGAAATACCTTAAGGAATTATTTAACAATTTTTTACTTTGTAATCCGAGTCCAAAAAGATGAACCAATTGATATGAAAATCGCTAAGCAGTTTTTGAGTTACACTTAATAATGTTTAAGCTCCCTGTCAGTATTTGATAAAGTTTACATAAGACCACCTCGAAATTATGATCCACCTCACAAAAAAAGAACCATTAAGTCGCAACGAGGCTGGTAGTATAATTAGTGTCAGTTTTTTTTATATTTTACTGTGCCTAAATTATAAAATGAACAAAGCGTCATTTCATCTCTCCTTTTTTTTAATAAGTTGAGGTATATTATACCCAATCATTTTAAGGAAAGAGTGAACTTATGAATGAAGCAATTTATGAACGAATGAACCATGAAATGGAAACACTTTAACATGCAGGTGTTTTAGTACAGTATACATACTTGATAGTGAGTGCCAACAGGACAATAATTAGCCCTACAAGAGCCATGGCAATCACGACGCCACCAATCATGTAATTCGCATCATTTGGGGCATCTGTAACAAAAGAAAACAAATTATTATAACGAGAATATACTTGCTACGTCACACTCTGCTTTCCATTAGTTTCAATAGCCTAGTACAATGACATTCATGAAAGTTAAACAATAAAATTGATTTCGTTACTTTCCACCTATGCATGCTTAAGTTATTTTAGTTACTATAGTTTCCAGAGATTAAAAAGGCAGGTTGTTAACCTAAAGTGGGAACGTAAAACCTGCCGCGTTAATAGCTTCATCTATTATCCTTCAAATAAGTTAATCGCATAATATACACACCAGATTTTTAGAAAGTGATCACTGATCACAAACCAAAAGGACCAGCTTAAGTCATCCACATAGTATATGGACAGCTGTTGTCAAAGTAGTGGCCACAAGGTAATATAGATTTCTGAGAAACATAAGTCGTGACGCCGTTTTCAAAATACATTTGTCCAGAAATGGATAGCTAGTGGCTGAAATAATAATATTTTTTTTTTTTACTTTTTGATAACATAGGTACTGCTAAATAAACTAAAAATTCATATTATTTTACTCACAAGTAGTCAATAAGCAAGTCTCCCCGAGAAGAAGGAGCAGAGTTTAACGTAGTGTGACGATTATGGTGACGACTACACTTTAGGTTGCAAACAACGTACTTTGAAGAATCAAAATGTTTATTTACTAAAACATTATTTTCAAACAACAACCGGATTTAAAACAATCGTCAATTTGGAAAAACCGTTTCCCAAAAAATTTAAAATGTATGTACTGTGACGCTACCAGACGCTTAAAGTAAAAAAATGAATAAAAAAATATATAGAAGCTCGGTTCTACTTTTGTATTAGAGGCTGTATAAATTATATAAGGCTGCCCAGGGTTCGGAGTTGTAGCGAGATTAAGAAAAAAGAAGGGCGCAGTTTTTGTACCTACACATTGAGTAAAGCTTCAAAAAACAATTATCATTTAAAACCACCCGTTACAAGTGTTGTAACAAACCCTGTTTAGTTTTTAATTTACATCATAAATTAATTAACCACCCGTTTTTGTTTGTTATACCATTAATTTTGAATGCGAAATTTTTTTTCATTTCAATAGCTGGATGCCATAAATCCTAAACTGAACGCATTGAAATTTGTAGCACATTGTACTGTATCATCTTTATGTTCATGTTTGTGATAACGTTTTGTGTACAAGAAAGATATTATTATTATTATTACAATTAAAGAACCGAAGAAAGGCGTATTCTATTTGTCAACAGGTTTGTATTGTATGATTAAAAGAAATATCAGCGCGAAGCATCTAATATATGTAGTATAAAATTAAAACTTCGAAGTGAATTATAGGGACTTATTTAGTTTGTGCTACAAACCAATAGTATATGAAAATACGACATTGATGCTATTATCGAGCACGCACGAATGATTATCCTTTTCAAATTAAGGTTAATTTAATTAATACTCGAACGGAAAAGCAAAGGATTTTTAATTAACATACAGAGTTTATTTATAACTCTGGTTAAAAGTAATATGAGACTTATCAGAAAAAGTGAACTTTTTTCCAAGCAACTAGAAAATTTTACAAATTAAACCACTTAAAATTGTTACTTAATAAAATTTAATGGGGAATTCTTAGAGAATATAGGCGTGAAGATACTTTTAATGGATAGTTGATATATTTCGAATAGCTATGAATCATATATCGAATAGCAACCAACCAACCAACCAAAGATTCATTTATTTAAAGCGACCATATTTATTAAATATATCATTTAATAGTCAGTTTGTTATACTTCAGTCAATTTTTTTATGATAATGGAAGGCAAACAAGCAGACGGATTTCCTGATGGTAAGAAATTCACACCGCTGTCAAAAAAATTACATCACTGAAGCAAAAAGAAACTTTGTACTCTTGTTGGGTTAAAGTACAGACAGAGTTTGAATGCACATAGACGGCATTTGAATATGAAGGACGAATCATATGACAGTAATACGAATGAAATAGATGTAAACGTACTGGTGCCTATTCTGACTCTATTTATCTAAACTTATTTAAGGATATTTTTTTTTCAAATAAAAAACAAAAGAGATACGCCATTTTAGTTGTGTCAAATTAATAAACCCGTATAAAACTTTCACGACTTTTGTCGATATGCCTATTTCGTTCTGTGGTTTAATGCTTTTCACAGATTGGGTGTAAAGTAATTCGACGGCAGTAAATATAAAGTGTCTCTTCCTTTCGCTAATCATAAACGAAAAATTAGTGCTTACTCTAAATAAGTATAATTGAAGAAACAAAGAAAAGACAGGCTATAAACTATTCCTCGAAACTGCTTACAGATATTAAATTGCATTAATAAGTTTGTATATAATAATATGGTAAAAACTTACAGCAACCCACTTTTGATAACGCTGTGGGTTTTACAATAGCTATTACCATTAATTTCATGGAAAACCTATAACAAAATCTTCCAGCAGATGTAAATTTTCCTTAAAGTGATACCTACACTACACTGGTGTATATTTTTAGACATTTAGACATCTGTATTTCCGGGTCTGGGTGTTTCTTCTATTCTGGTATATATATATATATAAGTATTTCTATGTATTAGAATCATTGACTAACACTTACAACACAAGCATATATTTATATTTTTTTAATTTAATTCTTTATCTTCTATGTTTCTATTAATTGACGATACGACTATAATAAAGGAAGTATATATTATTTCTGTATCCAGTTGTGTATATTGCGTTTTTTTAATTATTTGCATAAAAAAGTTTACCAGCTACCGAACCCTCCAAGTGAGAATGCTACTAAAATGTATCGGGGCAATTCCTCAAAAATCAGCACCACCTCAATTTATGTACTTTCAAAATTAACCTAACCATCAAATTTATATACGAAACTAGTAAAGGATATGTCTTACTTATACTCTTCAAAAACCCCATGACGAGTAAACTGGGTTGTAGTCAAGATATAATCAAAAATTTCCCACCACAACGTACCTACCTAAACAGGAAAACTTTGTCTTTGGAAATACATACTTAAACGTGACTATTCAATTAAAGACATATCAGTTCGCTAATGAGCATTTTGTGGAATTTACTAACATTGAAATATTTTGAATGATTTACAAATAAAACGAAATAGGGAATGGTTCATTTTTCAGTTAAAAGATTATAACAGCAGTTTTTTTATCTTACTTCTTAATGGCACAAATAAAATCGGAAGAATAACGCTTAGGAATTATGTATTAGGTATCCAAGATGTCAAACAATTCACATTGTTTTTTTAATACATAGTGAAAAAGGGGCTTAAATCAAATATTGAGATATCCAAATTTCATTTTAAATACAAAAATACTTAAAGCTAACAGGACGTGCCCCGTGACATACAAAGTCAGAAAAATTTGCATAATAACTGCTACGTGTACTCGTATTTCACGTTAACATTTTTGATCAACTTCGACTTTATTAAACGTTAATAAAGTCGCTTTTGCGTTAACATAATAAATCATAGTAACAATATTACTTAAAAGCGTCACAATAAGACTCCTATTATATATAATATATATTATGATTAAACTACTGTTTTAAAAAATATATAATTTTGAATATTGCAGAACTTTGTATTATATTATAATGCTCTTACAAAATCTAAACCAGGTTAGTAGGTGAGAACTATAACGTTATATCGATTATATCAGCAAAGATACACAAACGTTTCATTCATACACCTACGTTTGTACGCCTAGAGGGTATGGTAAAAAAACAGTCATCTAATATTGAGTTATTAATATATTATCAAAAAACTACACACGTAGATGATTTAAAACTTGTTGCCTATAACTACGTCAGCCCTATTACCTAATTCTTTACCATGACATCACGGACGGCTTTTTTTTAAATAGAAACATTAAATAAGAAGTTACAATTTTAAGAGATATAGTAATATGGAGCTAGTCTACATAAACTTTATTATATTAGCTATTCTTAAGAAAATTTACACAAAGAAATCTTTACAATAAACACAATAGAGACAAAGAATTCTGGTGAATATTTTTACCCTTTTGCAGGAACAACAAAGGTGGCCGGTTAATGTTCACCATCATTTATATACATAGCTATAATTTAATGTTGGGTAAACTAAATCGTTTTGCGCTATATTTGCGATACTTAGCATACGCGGATAATCCATAGGTAAGATTTGGGTTCGACTATTAAATATATTTTTTATACTATTACGCAATTTTTTTAACCTAATCCATAAAGCTAACAATCCGACTGTATGTTTTCTTTTTAATATGTCTATTACGCGATTACTTGGCCAATAATTAACAGATCTTGACAGTTCTTTTATGGAAAGGTAAAAGTTATACGTGGTTATACTTAGTATAAATTAGAATACAGGTACATGAAAATTTATGCAATCTATCTCAGAAATAAATCGTGACGTGGCAATGAAAATGGTGTTTCGCAGTTTCACTGTGCCTTAAAGGACCATGTATGCTAAAATACGTTAGCAATATACTGTTTTTTTCATACAAAGCAATTATGGATCCTGGCGACGAAAATACACAATATTAACATTAATATGCTTTATAAGACTAGTGTTTCCAAAACACGATTCATTTCACTTTGCTCGATAGAAAAAAATCAAAAAGTTAACCCTTTTTTGAAAGCAAAACCCAACTGTCTACTTCAATTATGAAAATATCAACACCAGATTTAACACAAACATAGATAAGTATTATACCTAAAAGATAACTGTTTCAGTTTTTAATTTTTTTTTCAAATTACTTTTATAGTGTCAAAAATAGTGATTTGGCGCTTAAGACATTTACTTTAGAGCGCAATATTTCATAGTAATCATGGAACGGGAGAGTGCGCTGATTGGCTCTTCTGGCTGACTAAGTATGGAGCCTTAATTATTTATGTCATATTACATTTTTTCCGTGTCTACCTATCACATAATAAATTAATAGTTTTCACTAATACCTAAATTTGTAAGACGACGACTGTAAGACAAGCGTATAATTTGATATTTTCCATCGTCGGCGCTTGGTAAAACTTCCAAATATTCATATTTTTAAAGAAAGAAACACTTGTACTGTTTTACTTATCACTTATAATTTATTAGGTACTTTGTAATTAGTAGCCTACCGGTTTCGCTTATACAGCATCATCAGGGCTAAAACTTAAACTCTTTTAAAAATATGAACAAGCGTATAATTTCCTTACTTTAACCTTTTTATAACCTTTCGTTTCCGTCACTAACCACGAAAAGTCACTTGAACAAGTGCACGAGCTCACGGGCAGCAGCTCCTCATAAATACTTAACGCTTACTTTTATGTTCATGTTCAGAATTTACTTTTGATGCTTTCTAAGACTCGTAAAAAGCAGTGTGCGTTTGTAATAACGAATTAGCGTCATTGTGTGTCATACTGTCATCCGTTAATTGCATATGTGTTCGAGCACAATGGCGCTCAAATTTAAACTAGAAGATGTGTACCAGAGTTTAATGATCCAAAGATAAATTCCATGCTCATACTAGAGCTGTTTGGCCACAATGTGACGGGCGCATCGGCCTGTAATACGTCTGATTCTATGTTGATTCAATTGTAATATTAATTTAGTCTATATCTGTGAGCGATTAAAACTTAGAAGCAGTCATTACATTTTATTATTATTTTTTCTTAAAATATCATAATTTTTGATATTTTAAATTTAGATATCGAAAATTAAATCATATTCTCAAGTATAATATTAATAATTTGAAAACAATAACAATCACATTGTATTGCGATCACATTTGTTATTGGGTAGAGTTAAACTTTACGTCTTCTTTTAACGATGACGACTATTTTATTCTATAATGTTTTGATCACTGGCCGTATACTAATTAGAATTCCATGATTACTGTCTTATTATTTAATGTAATTTCAGGTATAACCGATAATATTTGTGCCCCATACTGCCATGTCTTTTATGGGTAAGCTGTAAATTGATTTACTGTCTTCGGACTGGCGCCAGCAGTTTATTCGGCAGGGTCACGTGCAGGTGACGTTTACGATGATAATACGCCTACCGCATTCCAGTTTATCTCATACCTATTACAAAAAAAAAGTTCTACTCATAATTACATTGTTACAGAAGCTCAATATTATTATTTTCCCCGTGTTGGTCCGGGCTCCTTTGTAGAATAGACCATCTGCCTTCCTTGCCAGGCAGCTCGTAAAAGGCGAGCATAGGCTCACCGTCACTAACACCGTGACCTCTGACTAGGTGGTAGAGTCTAGCAGCGACTCGTCCGGATTGGTACCACCGCCTTACCTATTCCTGCCGCCATAACGTCATGACGTGTTCCGGTTCGGATGGTAAGGTAGCCGGTAAACATACTTTTGCTCGAGGCCTAACATCCCGGCCTCAGGTTGGCAACGCACCATTACCACCTTTGGTGTCTCTAGGCGGCGTGAATTTCTTAACATCAGGAAATCCGTCTGCTTGTTTGCCTTCCAATATCAAAAAAAAAACATCAAGCCTACTACATGTTCGTGGCTACATCGCTAGATCAATTAAAATAATTAAGATAAATACCTGCTTGAAAAATGTGATTGGTAATTCCAAAATTCCCATTTGATAGCTCAACCCTCTTCTATAACACGTTTCATATCATGTCAACAAAAGAGGACTGTTACAACTCGAGTAACAAGCGTACACGCCATACCACACTGACAAACCGCGAGGCTCGGGTTCGATTCCCGAAGGGGGCAGGCATTTGTATGATGATTTGGATGTCTGTCTGGGTGTTTGATAAATTTATTCTTGTATCTATTTAAGTATTTCTATGTTTTAGAATCGTTGACTAACACCCATAACACAAGCATAACATAATTTTCTTACTTTGGGGTTAGATTCAATTTGTATAACTTGTCCAGGAGTATTTATTTATAGTTCTGTACCTTCATAACTCCTGAACCAATAGCCCGATTTTGATGCGGATTTTTGTTTGAAAGCTGACGTGATCGTGATGGTTGTTAACTTTGCTATGGATAGGTTTTGTCGGGGGTCATTCAATTTTTTTATTTTATTTTATGATTGTTAATGGAATTTGAAAATAAACGTTATTTTTTAAAATGAAACACTTTTTACGTAAGTATAACTTATAATTTGTCAGTATACCTATAAATAGCCTAACGGCTTCGCATTTACTTACGGCATCATCTTGTCTAGCACTTAAATTTTAAAACAATATTTTAAATAATTTGTTAACATCATTTTAATATTATAGTGGGTAGACACAAATTTTTTTTATCATGTTAGACAATGGACCCATCCATGGTTGATTTTTTACCACTTAATTGGGAAATGAGCACCTCAGAAAATAATAAATTACACTTCAGTTGCCTCCACCAATTAATAAATGACTAAACTACATATCTACTCATTTATACAAATACAAAACTTAAATTATTAACATAACAGTCAGTTAATGAAAAGAAAAAAATATATATGTACCTACATAGAAGTCGTATACAAAATTATAATGTAACGTTAAATTTAATATTCACGCCACAATAGAAATAAATGATTTATGATATAATTATTCAAAATTAAAAAGAAAATAAATGTCAATATAATAATAGCAATAGGTTGTCAGTAAAACCATCTTATAATCCGTAAAATGTGTCAATTAAATTAATATTAAAATTACTTATTAGAATTACTAAAAATTTTCAATAGGGACAATGTGTTTCGTTCCATTTAATAATCGAAGGTTATTCTTTCTTTTATTAATTTCTAAGGCTGATATTGCGTTGAGCCTTTTCCTTTTATCACAGTAACGTAGGGCTAAGAAATTAATTTTTGAGTTAAACGACCTTCGACTTAATGAACTTAATAACCTTCAACTCTCAGGTGTTTATAAAATCTAGATTACCCTTTACCGGAACGCCAAGTTCTAAGTGTTCTCTCTAATTCCTATTAAAAATAAACTTCCAATTTATCCAACATATTCAACCTTACATTCCTCACACCTAACTATACACCACGCTTAGCGTCATTTTTGATGTTCTTGCTTTGGTACTGAAAAGAAGATCCAGATTTGTGAAATATTGATTGATAGTCTTTTAGGTCGCCTCGCTGATTCATAGGATATCATACACAAAAAAGATATACTAAAATACCTTACAAGGCAAACAAGCAGACGGGCTTTATGAGAGTACGAAATATTCGTAGCCTATACATATTATAGACACAAATAGTGATGGCGGTTCTTTTACTGCCTGAGACTGAGATGTTAAATCTCTTGTGTAAGTTTATAGGCTACCTTAACTTTTACACATCCACCAGAATCTGCAAAGCATCGTCAAAAAAAGATAACACCTGTTTCGGTCAAGGTACTTTTTATTTTCCCAGTTCCCACAAATATTAAACTTGGTAAAAAATAGATCATCATTATTTAAATGATACCAGTACCAACATGAGGTTGTTAATACTAATAACTATAAGCGATATAAGAGTGAGAAGAATGAGGGAAGCCGCAGAGAATAACCAGTATTAATATGATAGATTAGTATTGCATTGCATTTAAATTATATATTAACAACTCACATTTATTCTACGAAATAACGCAACATTACGATCATAATATGACACGTTTACTAATGTCTAGTATTTCAGTAAGGTTGTAGTCATTGAAATAGCTTGTAGCGATACACACCTGGTAGTTGGTACCTAGTTTTCCTCAACAGCGATCACTCACTCAAACTTCAACCCACACCAAGCTCAAACAGTAAGTAGTACATACTAGACTCGATTACTACAGATACTTATATTTTGAGAGCTTGCTATTTTACCACTTATTAGTAAGTAGTACTTAATTTCTTTTTTTTTGCAATTTATTCGCGTAAAACATAAAATATTATAATTAAGTTATAGGTCACTATTTAGTACTTTTAACTAATAAGTGCTGTAGATTTCGTTGTATAAAATAAATAAAATGTAAAAAAAAACTAAGAAGCGATAAACAACGACGTGAGCTGACAAAAGATAATCGTCTCCAACAGACAATGTTGCTGATTTGTCGATATCCATATCGATGAGCCCGGTTTTGTAGCCGGTATGCAAGTCATTCAGCTATGTTGCCATCCTCAATTACAAGACAACAAGTAAGTATATGTCGAACCGTCTGTTAGATATACCTAGTTTATCCATACTATAGGATATCCACTAATAGGACACTAGCTGAGGCGGCAGACACCCCTGTACAAACTATAAATATTATTATTATTTTCGTATGAACCTTCTTCTGAACTATCTAACACAACAAAAATAATTAGCATAGTTTGTCCATTTGTTCAGGTGTGATCCATGTGACCGTCACAAAGGGAAATGAGGATTATTTTTTTGTATAAGAATATGTAGATCAGATATTACCTTCTTGAGCGAGTGCTATAACGAGATTTAAGCTATTTCTAAATATTTCGTCGTCGAAATCCAGAATAAGAAGTGTTTTAAGTCGAGATATGTTTATGTTAGCAACACAGGGTCATACAGTGACAGCTTAAAGTAGTAATATTTCAATACCATAAACGGCCTTCTTTGAGTATGAAACACTATTACCAAAGTATATTTAATAATTAATAGGATTGCTGTTAGTATTATTTCCCTCCTCTGCAGCTACTAACGAAACATCGGCCTTAGTGACGTATACGTTGTGAATCCTACAAAATCACAATAAATTAGGCTATGCACATATCACCCATGGCATTTGGCTTTCTTTGAGAAAGTACCTGTCACTCGTCATTTCATTTGTGGCTTGCAATTTTTTATTCACAAACTTTCTAAAATTATGATGTGTATGCATGAATTGGGTTTGAGCAAAGGTAGCTTTTAAAATGATAGGTTTAGTTTATTTATTATAAGCTGAGTGCTTTGGGCAGCTAATTTAGATTGGGTAGCTTTTTGATTTTGTGCCACAAGATTTTCTATATTTGTATGTTTACCTAATAAAATTACGTAATTGTTATATTTACGTAAGTTTTATGTTTTTTCAATGTTTGAAAACCGGGTACACTTAGGCCTCAAACTGGATCTCAGCGATTTGCGGGGCGACGGCGAGAGCGGGGCGGGGACGGATGCGGCGAGCTATGCTCGAACTCGATGTCAGCGGCCAGATCGCTCGTGTCACGACGACGAACTGTTGTATTTGATGTGAGGCTCACATTGTGAGCAAGTGTCGATACGGCGGCAACATCTTTTGGAATTGAGTGGCAAAAGCAGATGTTCATTATTATTACAAAGGAAAGAAAAAGGCGACTTTTCTATTGTCGGAATAAACGAGTACATACACGGGAATTAGTGTGGATACTTTTGATTATATTGTATTGTAGGAACTATAAAGTCCATCGTCTTATTAAACATATTATCCTCCTATTTTTATGATTAAAATGTTTGCTATTCCAAATTGGTGATCTATCAAAAATTTCACTAGGTACTTATTCCCCGGCCGCGAAATGCTTCGATGTACGTAAATTTATCGACAAATACTAAATGCAAAGGGGAACAGCACTACGTTTACTCAGTCGCTGGGACACCGCTTGATGGTCGCTCGTCGCTCGGGCACCGCTCGCTGCCCGCTCCGCTGACATCCAGTTCACTTCAATAAGAATCTATGTGTTAGATCGCGCCGCTCTCGCCGCCGCGCCGCAATCGCTGAGATTCATTTTGAGACCTATAGGCTTTCTTTCAAATATGCACTAAATTAAATATATAATATATAATGATATTAATTATTAAATATGTACGATTGCACGTAACAAACAACCTAAAGCTATTTGTTTAATATTGTACACTAGTTGATTAATTTTAAAACTATTTAAAAACCAACTTTATCAAACTGGTTTTTAAAATAATTTCACTACCTAACCTTTAAGAGTAAACTACTTTTTAGAAACAAACGTTACTGAGAATACAGATTTGACACAAGTGAAGTTACTCTACTCATATTGTGATAACATGAATGTTTATAGATATAATTGTAAATATTGTCACATCGTGACTACGTCCCTGCTATGTGTAACATGCCTAACAATGGCGCCATGTAAGTGTACCGGTGTCAAGTGTGCAAGGGACGGTTTCAGTTTACCACGTGTAGGATTTTTCCACCGAAGGCTTCATAGATAAACCGCAAACTATGACAATTTATGTAAATAATTTCAGCAAATAATTTGGGAATCTCAGCTTGGGACTTATTGCTTATTGCAAGCAAACTAGAAAAAAAGAAATATCTTCCCTCCTGTAGTAATAAGCTTGTTGTTGAATGAGATGCCTACCATGCAACCCCAAAAAAATCTCTTTTATCTGTCTATAATACGAATAAGAATATAATATATAAATAAATATCAATGGACAAATCACACAAATTGAATCTAACCCCAAAGTAAGCGAATTATATGCTTGTGTTATGGGTGCTAGTCAACGATTCTAATACATAGAAATACTTAGATACCAGAATAAATTTAATAAACACCCAGACCCGGATATGCAGACATCTAAATGTTTATCATACAAATGCCTGCCCCCGTCGAGAATCGAACCCGAGCCTCGCGGTTGGTCAGTGTAGTTAGGCATGTACGCTAGCCACTCGACCAATGAGTGACGCTACTGCGTCTCAATAAATTAATGTTTGAGATGTTTAAAACGGTAATCATGAATCTCGATTATATCAACGTATTTTTACAAAGCGATACAAGCTTATAATTTTTTGACACAATACAATCTCATGAAAATCTTTCTTTTTTACAGTGTTAGTCACTCACTTCGTCTTATTAATAAATGCGGAGTAAAGTACTCCAAGGTTCAGCCCGGTCTCATAATCAGATGCGATACAGGCTATAATATCAACTTAATTTTACTCCTTTGTTAGTCCATGATTGTTAATAAGACGGTGTATGTTTATCTAATGTCGTTTAAAGCGTTTTCATTCCAGAACAAGTGATATATTTTTAAGCGAACCTAGTATTTTGTCTCCAGTTACATGAAATCTATAGAACCTGTTTGTTTAGTTATATCGAGGATATGACGTAAGCGAATTATTTCTTATCGATTCGTACATAAAAATGTATTTATAAATACTTATTGTTAATCGAAGCATTTGACTGAATGTCTACCAAAACGGTGAAATATGACGCATGGATTATTTCGAATGAAGTTGTTAGGTTTTTTGAGACGTATTTCCCAACGTCTGACTGCCTCACGTACACTTTAGCTAAACTGGTAGCACTTCAATGTTCAGACGTGACAAAAGTAATATCATGGAGGAAAAAATAATAATTCATTACATTTAATCTGTGAGAGAAGGAGAGAGAATAAATTAAAAGTTAAAATGAGTAAATATTACACTTGTTGTGAATATTGGTATTTAGTACACATGTACATACATAAAGTAACGCCAATTATATTTTATTTGCAGATGAGCCATTATAATGCGAAACGTATCGACCAGTAGTTGCATCCTTCTGCATATGTGTACTTCAGCTCCGCCTCTACCGCTGTACTCAAATGTCCCACTAAATGGATCTTAATGACTTTGCTCCAATACAAGAATAGTTAATCAAATCATTACGCTATAGACTACTGCAGCCTTTCCCAAAGTGGGCGATAACGCCCCCTTGTGGGCGCTGGAAGCCTAGAGGGGGGTGGTATA
>NJDC01004653.1:24689-36375 GCA_002245475.1 Calephelis virginiensis
CCGCCCCCCTCTAGGCTTCCAGCGCCCACAAGGGGGCGTTATCGCCCACTTTGGGAAAGGCTGCACTAAATGGATCTTAGTGACTTTGCTCCAATACAAGAATAGTTAATCAAATCATTACGCTATAAACTACTCTAAGACGAAGGTATGACACGTACTAGTCATATATTCAATGGTTTGAACTATGACGACATATTTAATCTGTGTATGACTAACAGTAATTTGTTATTATAAATTCTTTTCAGACATTTGTCAACAGCTTTAAGATGATAGATGAAAGAACGTTAGAAAATGTGTCACCTGTAACATGTGACTAGACATTTTTCTACGTAATAAAATATGGTAGTACAATCCTACAATATGTAGCGGCTAAGCTATAGGTAACGATCTAACGAGAAAATTCTACATCGTGGAGTGACAGCTTTTTGTCCCGCTAGCAAATATAAAACTTATAACAATTTTCATTTGGATTTGGATCCTCAAATCCAAGACAATCTCTATGCCTGGAGAAGATCTTTTCTTTTCCTAGCACTAGAGTCGCGAGCTCACCTTCCGACAGCCATTATGATTTCAAATAATTTAATTTGATCAAACATATATGTGGGACAAACACGAACATTATTTCTGGGTCAAGAGTGGGTGGTGTCAAGAGTCTCCGAAACCGGCGTGTTTGTATGAAAAGGGTTATGAATGTGAAGGAAGCAAGACAGGTTTGTCAGGATCGTGAGGACTGGCACTCAAAACTCTCTGCCTACCCCGTAAGGTACTTGGCGTGAAGATATGTATGTATGTATTATTTCTGGGCCTGGGTGCTTATTAAATTTATTTTAGAATAAGGTAAAACCCATTCCTGCAACTCACCCAGAGATTAGTGTTTATTTGTCAAAGAAGAAACAAGCAGCAAAATTGAACCTACATGTGTAGATTACAAACAAATTTCCGACAGCCATTATGATTTCAAATAATTTAATTTTATCAAACATATATGTGGGACAAACACGAACATTATTTCTGGGCCTGGGTGCTTATTAAATTTATTTTAGAATTCATGTTACTGTACCGTATATTCATATATTTTATGTATTGATACTCATGTAGTAGCAGTAGGTATAGTTGATTAACAAGTATGTAACAAGCATGTAATATCCTTTCTTTTAGGTAAAACCCATTCCTGCAACTCACCCAGAGATTAGTGTTTATTTGTTAAAGAAGAAACAAGCAGCAAAATTGAACCTACATGTGTAGATTACAAACAAAGTCGATTAAATAAAAGCTTTTAAAAATGTTAAAAGTCCAATTATTAAACAAAGAAAATATTCTTTACAATCTCGTTGTCAGACCTAAGACGTGACAGTGGTGTGTGTTTGAGCAATAGCACACGGCGAAATCCGTATTGAGGCACGTTTGTTACCTCACAATAATATTAACCTTCAATACTTAGAAACTATTGCATTAGAATATTACAGACTTCTAAACAACTACCCAGTCTAGCTTCTAAAAAGGGATGAGGCCTTATGTTCGATTTAGTAATTTTATTTAAAAGAGCGTATTACGAGTTGTTCTCGTAGGCATCAAGTATGGATCTGATTTTTTATGATCTGACTATTACCACCCTCCAGGTGGTAAAAGTTTACCATGGCATATAGATACCATAAATGTTGTAGAGGCATCGCTGCCTTGTGGCCGAAGTATTAGGTCAACTGTGCAAATTTACTGGCAACCATACCCTGTACACCGGAAAATGACACTGTAATATTTTTCTCGAAATGTACATCTAGGTATATTCCTACCCGGGCGATTTGCAGAAGGACACACTATCACCAATCATGATATGATGATGGAATCAAATAAAATATTTTTATTGTTGCAAATATGGTAAATACATAAGGTTCTACAATATTAAATTGTGACCATTTTATGGCATTCAAAAATTTTAAATAAGCTATTTTATCGCCTCTGTGGTCTAGCGGTCCGGGTGTTGGACTTGACTGCATGAGGTCCCGGGTTCGAATCCCGGGTTGACCAACAAAAAGAAAATTGGATTTTTCCAATTTTCTAATAAAAAAAAATGTTGGTCGGGATTGGAAATGTGCCCGGTTGGCGATAGGCTTGCCACCTATCACATTGTGGGACTTAGTGTCTTCGGCTAGTCGTGGGTGCCTTGGTTGTACCTCTGCCTACCTCTTCGGGGATATAGGCGTGAAGATACTTTAAATAAGCTTATTTAATATTATCAAAAAAAGAATCTGTAATTGTCATTCCTAATTTACACATATTTTTAAACATAATGGTAATTGCCTTATAATAATAAAATCTTACGTAAACAATAATTTCAATATTAATAATATATAAAACTAGCTGACCCCGCAGACGTTGTTCTGCTATATTTTTAATGTGATTTATTTAAAAAAATTGGGGTGAATCACCCTTATTATTTAGGGGTGTGAAAAATAGATGTTAGCCGATTCTCAGACCTACCCAATATGCTTACCAAATTTCAGAGGAATCGGTCAAGCCGTTTCGGAGGAGTATGCAGACTAACATTGTGACACGAGAATTTTATATATAAGATATAGAAGTCATCATCGATACCTAACAATAATAATAACAATGAATTAAAAAGTAATATTAAGTAACTAGTAGGTATTTAATAAAATATTTCTGAGTGAGAGCCTTTTCAATTAATTGTAACTTAAACTTACCCCTAAAACCGTTAAACGTTAATTCCCTCATTTCTTTCGTCAGTCTATTATAAATTTTAACTCACATTGCGTGGCTGTTTTTTTTGCTATCAGTCAGTTGGAGAGTTTTGTCATAGCGACTCTGTCTTTGTTAAAAAACAAAGACTTTTTTAAAACTAGCTGACCCGGCAGACGTTATTTTGCTATTTTTTAATGTGACTAGTAGAAAAATTGGGTGTGACTTACTTAGGGATAGGTACTAGCCGATTCTCAGGCCTATTGAATATGTTTATAAAATTTGGTGAAAATCGGTAAAGATATTTCGGAGGAGTACGCTTACCAAAACTTTGACACGAGAATTTTATATGTAAGGCAAAAGATCAGGGGTTTTTTAACAAATTTGATTTGATTTTATCTAGCCTCCCCTCTAGCTCAAAACATAACAAAGGCGGACAATGGAACAGGTAATGTGGTGGTAACCACCCGAGAGCGCCATCACCTGGTTACGACGAGAGACTGATCGAGTAACCTAAATTACTAGGAGTAGATCACCAGTAGGTACCAGTTCTTTTTGAAGTCCAAAAATCTGGCGAATCTATTCCAAAAACTTAAGATAATTTTGTTTTAAATTATCAAAATAGAATGGAACATGGATATGGAATTCGATATGTTCGTAGTTCATTATCGACAAAGGCTTTACGTAACATCACGATCGCCCAATGCAGAGAGAGCGGATGTCGCTTGATTTTTATGTGGAAAAAATGACATTGGCAAAATAAGTGTGTCATGGCATGTCACACGGCACACCACGTGCAATGGTCATGTGGCATGGAGCATGCTAGAGGATTATTGTTAGCACGACGTGCTAATTAATATAATAGTTTTTACATTTTCTTGCTCATACTACAAATTACACAATTTATATTTTCCTGTACAATTTAAACAAATGCAGTTCATTTTGGTTGTGTACTTATTTTTAACTGAATCCAAAACAGGGATCAGGTTCTCAATTGCAAAAAAACACGCAGTTGTTTTCTGTTCTGTATTATTGTTACAGTTATATTTATCATGATCCGGCTATGGCTATTGAGTTATATGTGTATAAAATAAAATATAGTCGTCTTATTATGGTTCTTTAGTTACATATGGGTATAAAATAAAAAATTCGGCAACATAAAAATGTGTACATTATTTATTATGTATAAATTCAAACCTACTATTAGGATGTTGATAAAATTTGTGTGAGACCGTTTCGGAATCACTGGAATAAATTATCGAATCGACGTGGTACCCAATGAAAAAAAGGATGTTCACGCATAGATCCCCGAAGAGGGTAACACTTTGTTAGTTACTTGGGTGACTTAATGGTCGGCGTTTTTTTTATCATCAGAAAACCCATTTGCCTAATGGAAATTGTGCCCTCATATTTGAAAAACTATAAAAATTAAATAAATAATATTCAGCTTTAAATAAACTATACAAATTGACCTAATCACAAAGTCTATTAAGTATATACTCGTGTAATAGCAAGAAAAATAAATAAATAAATATCCCTGGACGAATCACACAAATTGATCTAGTCTACATCTATACTTATAATAAATTTGTAGAAGAGAGAATTCTGTATAATGAAGATATTACAAAAAAATGCAGGCAACTAAAAATAGGCCGCAGAACACATAATTAGAAATTTAGTCTGACTGTCAACTTGTATACTAAATATATACTGGCTGCAATTCACGTCGAATCTACTCGTAACGAAATTTGACAGTTGGGTTTTTTATGTTCGGAAACAGGGTTATATACAATACTTTTTATGACACTCGCAAAAGGGGTTTCCATGAGAGCGGGGTAAAACTCATTGTTATTCCGAAATTCAAATCCGGGTAAATTTATTCTTGGTATATGTAGTGTGTGCTTTACAGATTATACATTATTTTATATTTTAGAAGTTAGACACATCAACACTCAGAATAAAGGGACCTATTACCATAAAACACTATAAAGTGAGAAAATAACTTGAAATCCGGAATGTAGAGAAACATTTTACAGCTCTTCTTAATTACATTTACGTTAAATCCCCTGCAGGGTAGGCAGAGAGTATCGAATGCCAAATGAACGAACTTCGCCGGGTCGGCTATTATATTAACTATCTGACCCGGCAGACGTTGTTCTGCTATTATTTTATGTGATTTTTGTAAAAAAAATTGGGATGAGTCACCCTTATCACTTAGGGTTATGAAAAATAGATGTTGGCCGATTCTCAGACCTACTCAACATGCTTACAAAATTTCATGAGAATCGGTTAAGCCGTTACGGAGGAGTACGGGAACGAACATTGTGACACGAGAATTTTATACATAAGATAAATAAAATGTCTGATGGATTAAATTGATATAAATATAGTATTGATTAACCAACAGTTAAATGATAAGTTAAACAAATTTTAGAAACTCAGACAGGATGCTTTCATTAGTATCCAGTCACCTTGGAGTTACTTTCACTTGACTTTTTTATGGTTAGTATTTTTATAGACACAAGTTTGACTATGTCATAACATACTCGTAAGACAACAAAATGTCGCTGTCCATCGTTACCAATTCTTGTATTACTTTCCTAAGCTTTTAACTTTTTAACTGAAAAAACCTCAACAATTGCGTGGAGAGGAACCCCACGCAATTGCTGAGATTTTTTCAGTTTCAAATATTTTTTGAGAAATATTCATACTTTTATAAAAAAAAACTCGCATTGAATTGGGCCGTTTATGCATGTATTGCAATGTAATGCCATATATTTAAGCTCATAAATGGTATCTGGTACCTATCAAAAATGTGAAGATATACAAAATCGAATGATCAAAACATGACAAAAAAGTTGCGGTAATCGTGATTCACATTTTTCGTATCGTCATAAAAAAGTATTGTTATTGTAATATTCAAAAAATAATGATTACTTCTTGCGACAGCATCAGCTGCAATGTTTGTTTCTTTACAATACAATCGAAGAACATTTGAATGCATAAATCATCTCGTTATTTTATTAACATTAGTGTTAACAATACGAAACCAAATGATTAAATAACATTTCTAAGAAAATAAAATCGTAAGTAGAATCCCTTGGAAATAGTTGAAGTTAATTAAACAAGTAAATTGTATGGTGCACAGGTGAGTAATAAACATCTCGCACACATTTTACATACAAACTTTGAAACAAATTGCTAGCTGCTATAGTAGTTTTTACGGTGTCTTACTATGTATAAACTAAGAGGTTTATCTAATACTTACTAATATATGTCAGTAAGTATGCTCTAATACATTTACGGACGTAACTTTCACCTTTATTGTGTTACGCGTACTTAAATGAAAGTTTGACCTCGTCTCGTGGAAAGCTAATTACAACTACTTTTGCTAATTTTTGAAACGTTAACCGAACAGAATAAACAGTTTTGCAAACTAAGTATTGTATATAAAAATTAATCTCCATTTCCTCATGGTAAACTCATCAGGCACGAACGAATGGCCCATTTTAGCCATTTTTTTAATGTGTTATAACGATAGCGTCTAGCACATGCTAGAGACGTGTCCAGCGTGGAACATCTAAAGCTCTCAAACAACACGAGATCTGCAAACAGGTCAAGGTACAGCAGCAGTATGCCTCACGCGTATTGTTTAAAATTCGGGATAGTGCAAAGTGATAGAAGGGCATCGATGCGTCCCGCAAAGATATCCCGGATCACCGGTTACAAGGGGCCGCAATAGGAGGGGTGTTAGTAGGTACAATTTTAAATAACCCAAAGACCGAGATATCTTTTGCAATTTTCCCTTCCGTAAAAAAAACCCGTCCCGACTCCGCACAATTATATGCACGGTGGAATTTTTTCTAGTAACAAATATTGACTATGAAGATAAACAATAAATATAGATACGAAGAGATCTGTGGTCTAGCGGTCCGGGTGTTGGACTTGACTTGGTCCCGGGTTCTAATCCCGAGTCGGCCAACAAAAAGAAAATTGGATTTATCCAATCCAAAATTCTAATTAAAAAAAAAATGTTGGTCGGGATTGGAAATGTGCCCGGTTGGCGATAGGCTTGCCACCTATCACATTGTGGGACTTAGTAGCTAGTCGTGGGTGCCCTGGTTGTGCCTCTGCCTACCTCTTCGGGGATATGGGCGTGAAGATACCTTACGAAGAGAGAGGCTCTAGAACGAATGGGCTGATTTGAAAATCCTTTGTTAACTTTGGGGTTTTTAATACACTCCTTAAAGAAGGGGGTTCTCAATTCGAGTATTTATTATTATTGTTACGCGATTAGCCAACAGCCAAAAAAATTTAATGGTTCTTTTTTAAAAAGATAGGTATGGTACCTAGGTGGTACCATATTAATTTGGTCATGATCAGACTAGTGGTTTCTGAGTAACACTTAATAGTGCATAATTTTTTCGCTTATCTTATAAGTTACTTACAAGTTATATCAATACTTATCGAGATAAGTAAAATTTAAACATTATTTGCCAACTTTTACTCTATCCTTCTTATAACCAAACACAGATAAAGTATTCCAAGGTTCTACCTCGAATTATAGTCCTTATTGCAATATCATAGACACTACAATATCAACCTAATTTAACTCCTACGTTAGTTTGTCTTTATCAATAAGACGGTATTAGTTCAATACAGAATTAAATATATTCTCAAATGGAGAAATCATTTGTTGTCCTCCAATTCTGTCTTGCTTTACTTTGTTTTGTCCGAAATTCTGTCGACCTCTTTTTCAGACACTATGAAAATAACAGAACAGAATAACAGAAACTATTGAAATGATTTCAGTCTCATATGTTCTCTTCCGTTTCACTCTTTGCAGAGTGGTTGTTGTCATCATGTAGTCTTGGCGTTTTGGCTGCTGACGTGACCTTACGGTATTTCGCCATCTAGCACGGTTGTCCGTCATCTTGGTACACTCGTGCATGGAAACGCCTACAGACGACTTGATCTGGTCGGTCAAGTACATGGGCAATCTACTCCGCCCTTTAACACTAGACGTTCCATGGAGTCCCCGCTTCTCCTGGAGAAATGGACAAAGAACTAAAGAACTTGTATGAGTCTGTCTTACAGGTGATTGTTGCGGTTTTAGGTGAAGTTCCTTGAGTTTAGAGATATTTGTGCAGAATTACGTCCATGATACTCTGAGTATCTGTTTTATATACGTGCTTGTTATACCTACTCTAACCTACGTTGGTAGGTTTGTATTTAGATGAACAATTTAGAATTAAGGGCACAATTTCGATAGTACATGTTTCTAGAAAATGAATTAAAAATTTAATAAAAGTTAGCATTTATTAAAACATTTTTCTTCCAACCCTCGTTTTTGTAAGGATCGATAAACAGCCATCGCTCGCTGGTGGTGACTTAGTAAAGTTTACTGGATTTTTCCACAAATTTTGCAAATCATAATTTGATGATGTACCTACTGAACAGCAGATTGCCTCTATTGGCACTTGCCGCTGTGGCTGTGGGTTTTTTTGTGAAAGGTCAACGAAAAAGTCAAGCACACGGTTGACCTGACGTAAGAGATACCTTGGCCTACAGACTCCACAGATGTTACAGACGTGTCACTTCCCTTAGGCCGAGATGAAAGGCCTATTATGCAAGTCTACTGTCCAGGCCAGAACATGACAAAGCCATTATGGCGGCAGGTATAGGTAAGGCGGAGGATATCTAACCGAGTAAGTTCCTGAACATCACTCAACTGCCAGTGACCTTGTTGGTAATTACCTATATTTAAACCTGTGCTCGCTTATTACTAGGTGTCTGACAGACAGGCAGATGGTCTATTCTACTCATCGGACCTGGACCATAACGGATATACAGTTTACTTATAGGCATAATTAAGATTCGGGCCGTTAAATAGTGACGTATCGGTAACAATCGGTAATTAGCTATCTCATGATAAAAAAACAAAAATTGTTATCAAGTTAATATTCTCACAATCAACTACTAGTACTTTATCTATCCTGTAACGGCAATTTGTAATAGTGTTGGTTAAATAACCCGAATTAACGAAAAATCTTAGTCGACTGCGTCGGATTAGCTTTTTACCGTATGTACCAACATACCATAAATTGGAACCCGGGTGCTCCCAAACAAACATAAGAAACAGAGCTGTCACTAGAATGATACATAATATGTTTATCGTCTGGGCAATCTGTATAATACCAGATCAAGTAAACAACTCGCTCACGAAATCTAGGTCTGCTAAAACCATCGCAATAACCGTTTTATCAACCTACTCTATAAAATAATCTTAACACAACAACCATAATTTGGAACGAATATCGAGATATTACACGAAGAGTTGTAATTTTGTGAAAAGTTAATATAAGTTACATTGTATGGGATTTGAAGGCAAAGAACTACACAGACAGTGTTGTCCGGGTCCGGGCTCCTTTGCAGATTAGACCATCTGATTTCCTCTCAAGCAGCTCGTAGAAGTGGAGCTTAGGTTTACCGTCACTTTTTGCTCGAGACCTAACATCCCGGCCTCAGGTTGGCAACGCACCATTACTACCTATGGTATCTTTAAGCGGCGTGAGTTTCTTACCATCAGGAAATCTTTCTGCTTGTTTCCCAATTCCAATATCATTAAAAAAAAGGTTCCTTAATGGTTAGAAATACACCTTGCTCATTATCAACCCAAGGCAGGAGGATAGCAAGCCTTGCACAAGTTAGTTTCCCACGACATAGAGTAGTTTCTGTGTCGAAACACGAAAGCGGCGAGCTATGAATTTACGACGAAAGGAACAGCTCATCTCTACCGCCTAAATTCACCTAGTCCCAGTAACGACGATAGTCGGTTTTTCTATCACTAACATAGTATAAACAGACCTTCATCTCTTAATAACTACTTGTCAGGAAAAGAATTGGCATATTATTATATTCTGCATAAGAGCTCGGAACAAACATGGAGATAAACACGGCGTAAACTCTAAATCAGAGGTTCCCAAACTTATTTCATGTAACGCCCACTTTGAAAATCAGTTGTTTTGTAGCGCCCCCCCCCTCGTTTTTTTCTTGTCAATAACCTCAATAACATATTTGTTGCGCCTAGTTTAAAAAAAAAAACATTTTTTTCAAGATTTATACCGCCCCCCTCTAGGCTTCCAGCGCCCACAAGGGGGAGTTATCGCCCACTTTGGGAAAGGCTGCTTTAAATTCATTATAAGCGCGTTCTTTGGATTAATTATTATGTCGATATATTAATAGGCAATTATTAAATATGGTGGTTTAGACAACGGTAAACTTTTACCCTCAGGAGAGCAGTGTGCTTGTTCACTGTCTTCTTACGTAAAAAGAAAACATATAGCTTTTATTAATATATAAGTTTCTCATAAAATCACCTTTAAACACCAGTACTAATGTGTCTGGAGAAGGATTCGCTTTGTCCTAGTTCCCATGGGAGAATTAAACACCCTCAAAAATCAGTAAGCAATAGTTTCAATTGTACAATAGGTGATGTATAACTGCGTGAAAACTGCTAGACCAATTAATGTTCTAATTCTTACAAATGTTAAAGGAAAACAAAGGATTCCTTTAACATGAAGGACAGCTATTTGCAGATGTTGTTACTACTTCGTGTCAACACCCTGACCAACCGCACAGACATTGCTCTGGTGTGAATGACTCAACCGCAATGTGCCACTTGCGGTATACTGGCAGGCTATTTTCTAAACTTAGTCTAAATGGAAATATTCAGGAGTAGAGTTTCATTGTGAGTCACTATAATATTTGAAACAGCGTAGTCGAGAAGCATCTTAACAAAGCATTAAGAAAAAAAAATTTTTTTTTCAAACCAATCTTATGGAAATCTTTGTCTCATTTGTATGATTAAAATGAGCTACATTTAAAACGTATTACATGAGTTTCGGAATTAATTATTACACCGTTGGAAGAATTTTAAGAATACTTAAATAAATATTTCTAAAAATGTTAAAAAAATGTAGGGACAAAAACTTAGTAAGAAAAGGAACTTATTTATTTCAACCCTTAATGTAAGATTCTTTCATCCGAGATTAATTTTATTTTTCTCTTAATTATATTCATCAATAAATAGTTCCTAGATGTATCCCGCGGCTATACCTGCGTGTTTAAGTGGCCACCCGTTTTGATACCAACATAAAAATAAACCTTCTTTCTTCTTGCTATTTCCAAATAAAAATTGTACTTTATTGTCACTCCGATGTAACGTGAAACAAATCTAAACAAACAATCTTTGATATTCAATGACATAATATTAGTAAAAGTAACTTAAAATCCTTTTTGTTTGAAAATTGCTTGTTAAAAAACGAATTTCTTTGTTTTGTAAGCTACCAAATAAAAAATATTAAAGTATCTTCACGCCCATATCCCCGAAGAGGTAGGCAGAGGTACAACCAAGGCACCCACGACTAGCCGAAGATACTAAGTCCCACAAAGTGATAGGTGGCAAGCCTATCGCCAACCGGGCACATTTCCAATCCCGACCAACATTTTTTTATTAGAAAATTGGAAAAATCCAATTTTCTTTTTGTTGGCCGACCCGGGATTCGAACCCGGGACCTCATGCAGTCAAGTCCAACACCCGGACCGCTAGACCACAGAGGCGATTAAAAAATATTATTCACTATAAAATGTAAATAATTATGCAAACTGACATTGTTCTTTTTGCAAAACATAAAATTTCTCTTACATTTTAATTACGATTATTTCCATATTTTAATTCTCATATTTGCTTTGTTCGGCACAACTATAGTAGGGATTCTAGATCGTGGATTTAATCCAAATTTAAAGATAATTGGAAGATGGAAACAAAGTTTCCTTCAAGGTTACCTTCGTTGGAAGAAGTGTTTGAAACCATCTGTCGTCTGTGAATTCAGAGAATTAACATTTGACTAGTTAAAAATGGAATTTCATTAGATCTTAATCCTGTAAGTAGGGAGAAAAACAGCACTTGATTTTTTATTAAATCTTA
>NJDC01004653.1:36615-49892 GCA_002245475.1 Calephelis virginiensis
TTGCTCAGAGTACTGAGTCATAAAACTAAAGTTAAATCAAACACGAAACGTAACACCACGTAATGATACGTATATCGATGTTAGTCATTTTACATTTAACGTTCCGAAACCACTCGATTAATCATAATTTCATTAAAATTTAGTCGTTAGGAATCAGACACATTTATGTATTTACGGTAACTGTTACAACATGGACTGTAATGTTATAAAAAAATAATGTAATGTAAAATACTGTGAAGTGAAAAAAAAATAAAGTGAAATGTTATAGAGTCTATATGCAATCCGCGTATAGATAACAATATTATTTTTATCTGGTAGCTTTAATACATAGTAAGTAGCTACATCTCAATAAACATCTTAAATAATCTCGATGAAAACATCCTAAGCGTCTCGACCGATTTGCGCTTTTTCCTTTTCAAACATTAATAACAAATTCGCCACTGTGGTTTAGCGGTCCAGTTGTTGGACTTGACTGCACGAGGTCTCGGGTTCGATTCCCAGGTCGGGCAATAAAAAAAGGGTTTTTCCAATATAACCAAATTCCAAAAAAACGTTCCTCAATTATATGCCTGGTTGGCGATAGGCTTGCCTATCACATTGTGATACTTTAGTGTCTTCGGCTAATAGTTGTGCCTCTGCCTACCTCTTCCAAGAGTACGATTTGCTTCTATTAAACTCACGAACACAGTATAATAATGGAAAAGACCCCGAATCAGATTTAGTTAAAATGTTATAGAAAAAAGTTAGATAATACCCCAAATGTTTTTTTTTTCAATAGTTTAATACGAATACATTCATGGTCCTTAATGGTCGCTTTCAACAGACATATGTTTGAAAGATATATAAAGTCAGCAGTTTCTGAAATAAAGTACAAATATATTTCAAAATCTGCAAATATATGGTTATCATTCACTTTAATTTATCTTTGAAAATTAAACTTGATTATTCTTGTCAAATTAAAAATGATTAATTGATTTCAAAAATTGTGACAAATATTTTGAAATTATTCAATGCCACTAACCCCATATTTTAATGTATTGTTTGCTTACTTGGAAGAATATTATGTTATTGATTATACTTGAGACTACATTTACCATGTACTTATTTTAAAATGTATTGAATTAATGTTTTAGTGTTTGTTTACTAGGCAGTCTAAATAAAATTAAATAAAATATTTTGTTTGAAAGGATAATGTCAAAAAGTTATTTTTTGCTGGTGAAACATTATAGTGGTACTTAAATAACATCCAGTCCATCTCAAATAGTACGTTCCTAATTGCTTGTTGCTACGTAACCCAAAATCTAAATCGCACATAGCCATTTGATTTTGAAATAATGAAAGGGAAATAAGCAAACTTCATGCTAGAAAGAAAAACTCAAAGATAACAACTTGAAATTAAGATGCTAAGGCTTTAGGTTAAGTAAGTAAGCTGCCCTTTACTACCAGAATAGGACAGAGTTACACAATATTAGTATGTTACGCAATATGGGGACTACGGTGCAAGAAATATTGTGAAATCGTGAAACATCGCTTGCTATCTTTGAGAATCCTATTTATAATATCTATTACATCCACTTCATTATCTAAGACGTCGATCACGCTATCAATCTGTGGTGTATATTTAATATTGTGCTAAAAACCTATTTTCATTCGCCGCAGTGAAAATATCGGTGTCGAAATGTTAGGTAAAAGTATATATTTCAACAGCAATACTAAAATGTTATGAGAAATGTTAAGTGAAATATCTCATATCATTATAATGTTGCTGTCATTCTGTCGGAGCCTTATCTGTTCTATTTGTCGTAACGTTAATGCGTATCAGTGTAGTGTTCCGATTTGGGGAATGCTGGTGAACTAATTAATGAATAAAAACACTACAAATTATTAATTGCATGACCGATTGCTAGATTGCCTTTTTATGACGTTGAATGGCAAAAATTATATGTGGTGGCAAGATATCAAACGAAAGGCTCAATCGCCTGAGCCTTTTGTACTTATCACAATAAATTGACGACACAAACACCTCCCTGTATATTTAAGTAACAGCAAATTTCGCACTCATTTGCCTTCACATATTATAAAAAATCTATTTTGTTTACGTGTTACGCTTTATTTTAAGAAAATTTATAAAACGTGTCACTAAAAATGTAAAATAAATGATAAATTTTAATGTACCTACTCGATGAGCTACTAAAATATTGTAATTTTCAAGTGATGATTTACATTTTTAGTATATTTTAGCATTAAAAAGGTACTAGTACTAGTAATCGAAAAGGAGTGGTTTCAATACATAATTAATATTTATAAAAAAACAAACAAAATAAACAAATAAATACAGACAGACAGACATAAGACAAAACCGGTTACGCGGGAGTAAAGATATCTTCGTTTGAATGAAAATTGTGGTTAAAAACTAGCAAATGAAGCGACTGAGTAAAATATAGATTTATAAACGTTATATCAATTCCATAAAGAGCTTTCAATATCACTTAACGATCTTCAGAAGCAGTAAAAACGCAAGTCAAACTGTAAAATAAAGTTAAAATCGCATTAAAACCATAAAAATATATTTTTTTATACAAGAGCAGACAAACGAACAGGTGGGTCTCCTGGTGGAAAGTGATCACCGCTGCCCACGGACATCCTCAACACCAGGAGTATCACAGATGCGTTGCCGACCTATAAGGAATGAGTAAGCTCTTTTCTTGAAGGTCCCTAAGTCGTAATTGTTTGGGAATATCGCCCTCGGTAACTGATTCCACAAAGGTGTTGTGCGAGGTAAAAAATGTCTTCGAAATCACACAATCCTTAAAGTTTAAACTAATAATTATATTGTAAGTTAAATTGGATTTGCATTGACTTCAAACCTATTGGTAAATGGCATACATACATAATAGGTAGTATTTAATTATTATTAAATCTTTATTATTTTTCAATTTTTAGTTTTAAAGTCGGTTTTAATTATTTTATTAAATTTTGCAATCTGAGCTCAAAACTAACATGGGTAAAAAATAAAAAGAGATTTAAAACATAAACTACTTCTAAAACAATAATATTATGTCGATAGAAAATGAAAAAAGTAAGTGTATTTTTTTCTCAAATAAAACATTCGAGTATTGACGTGTCTCTGTGTATGTGTATGTTTTTAATTCATAGTTAATTAATAAGTCCAATTATCGTAAGTAGTATTTTGTCTAAATGAAATTATCCCACATAAATCTGTGGTTAATATGTAATAGGTCCGTTACTGAGAGAAATCTAAGACAATACGGTATTAACCATCATACGTTAAACATTAAAACATGGGTGTTTTAGGAAAATAAATGTTTGCATGAGGTAATTTGTAACGATTCCAGTTATTTTAATTAAACGTGCCATGATTTTCCTTCCTTTTCTCTCAGTAATTGTATTGACATAATTTGTAGATATAATACTTCATACTGTAATAAGCGAACATTTAGATTTTAGGAGTTATTGACGTATTAGCTTCAGTTATTGACAATCTTCTTTTTTTCATAAACACTCTAACGGTGTTGTATTGTAGATGATGCTAGTGACTCGTTTACTCTTCGCTCGTCACTTACGAGCTGTCAGTGAAAAGTGAGTAAATATATAGCTATTAACATCCAGCAAAAGTATGTTTGGATGTAATTAACGTTAAATATAACATTTTACCTAAACGGCTTAATAAAAGTAAGGAAAAAATAATCTACGTTACAAACAAGTTTGTTTTCTAGAAAACTTCTGAAATTAACGAAAAATGGTGGTAAACAGAGTTTTAAATATTTGGTTTTCCGATACAGTGATTAATTACATAAACATAGCACGGATAATGAGCTAACTAAGAGAATTTTGTATGTAGAAAATTATGGCTTCCGTTGAGTCCAGTTTACCGATGAGTTCTGATCCATTTACCCAGTTGAAAGAATACATTGGAATGTGATTTACGGCACAAGTAAGAGTTGGATAAAAATATGAGTTTTTTGTTTGTCTGGTCACTTTTGGACAATTAATCAATGACCATCAGGGATGATGACCATTATTCATGTTACTTTAACCAAAGCAATTTTGTATTTACTACAAGACTAGGCCTCTGTGGATTAGCGGTCCGGTGTCGAACACGCGGATGCGGGTTCGATCTTCGGGTCGGCCAATTTTAATGGGTTCTTGGCGTTCTGTTTTCTGAAATCATTTAACTAGTAAAAGTTTTATTTATACATTAAACCCGCAGTTTAATTTGCAATACATAAAATGATCGACCATTTTTCCTTTTACTCTTACTTGATAAATTTTAGGTAATATTGCTATGAAATCTAAAAACAAATCACACCTATCTATCCTCTGTGGTCTAGGGCTCTTGACTTAATGATTCCATCCCCGGGTTGAGTAAGAAAAAATATGTATTTTCAATTAATTCAAACAAAATTAAAATTGCCCAGGATTGGATATGTGCTCGACTGGCGATAGGCTTGCCTCGACACCCATCACACTGTGGCACTTGATGTCTTCGGCCAGTTGTGCCTTTGCCTGCCTCTTCGATATGGGCGAGAGGATACTTCTTTCAAGCCTAGGCAAATTGAGATAACCGATAATTAATCAAATAAAATTTAAAATGGCAGCGGTTTAACAAATTGAGCTGCATCAAACTTTAGAAGTAGGTCAAATGTAATTATCATAATTTTCACTTCGGGATAGATGAAACAAAACAAATTTACTTCATATTGTGATTCATACAAACCCGTGTACTTTTCGTGACAAGTGAATCTAGATGTTATCATTAGACTACTGGGCATATTATTGTGATTGATCAGAGTATCTGCTATACGTTTTTCGCAAGCGCGTGTAAGTATACTCGGCATGAATCATAAGAGCCCACTCGTAACTTATTATTTATTTACCTCGTTCAACATCTGGCGGAAAGGGGCTCCGACCTCGTGCCTGCAATATCGTTTTAATATCCGTTTCCTCTCGGTTTAATTTATTAACATGATACAAGTTATACTTGACTTGAATATCAATCACGTCTGCATTTATTGCAAGACGATAAGTACTGATATTTTGATATTGCTTCGATAGCCGGTTAATTGTTTTATACTTATTAAACCTTCCTCAGGTTATTACCTCAATTTTCTCGTATTAAAGTATCAATCGCGCTCCTAGAAACCAATACGAATAAAAAATGTATTACCAGGTATATTCGCTGCAACGAATTAAGTATTAGACATCCGTAAAATCAAATAAAAAATATTTTTTAACTCATTGATTGGTACGATCCATTCGTAAATTATATAATCATATACGTGTATTTGTCACAAGAATAACTTGTATAGTACAAAAATAGTTTTTATTGATAGTGCTTGAAGTAAACAGCGCATGGAATAGCAATTTTATCAATTATCATGGGTATTTTAATTTAATTGCTGATTTTGCTAGTTTTTGTTGTTTTCATATTTAGTCTATTTATTAAGAAATGTATTATACGAGAAAATACGTATTGCATTATGGTAAAACATTTATTTTCATTGATCATCTGGTATATGAACAGCAAAAAACTTTAAATGTATTATCGGAATAGCTTTTCGATTATCTATAGCTTATACTGCAAAAATTACTGTTGCTTCGCGTTTATTGGATAATATACATTTTTAAAATATAATAATCTCTGAAACTTTGTATGAGGAACAGCTACATGCTCAAATTATAATTTCCCCTATTTTAATTTATACTTAGTTATTATAAAAGAGACAAATCTAAGTCATCCGATATTTTTTAAATTACTGATATATGAAAACTTCTCTGTTTCACAGAACCACCATATCCGATACATTACTTATATCGTAGAACATACTATATCGTTATTTTTTAAAATATTACGATCTATTTATTATTAAGCAGAGGCATTTTGGAAATGTATCTCATACAGGTAAATGTAACTTGCATTATAATGATTTCCTGCATTTCAATTTCTCGATAGTACAAAACCAGCACGTCCGGTCGCATTACTTATCCATGCTTCCGTTACTGACAAGGACCTGTGCCATGTTGACGCTAGCAGTAACAAGGCCGCAGCGGATGTAAAATCTAAATGTGGTAAGAAATTGTTAAATGGTGTGTAATGTAAACATAACGTGTGTGTAGGTATTATAGTAATGATGGTTCTTTCTCCATTATCACTTTGTATTTTTGTAATAACTGGGATGACAAATGAACACTATCTCTCAGTGTTTGTTTTTATACCTGGATTTATCAAAGATGGAACGTAATACTAAGTGAATTTATAAAAATTGAGGTTCAATACTGAACTTTTAACTTTCTGCATAAAAGGTTAAGTCTTGTTATAATTTCCCTATAGTTTTAATGTACCTAGTAGGAATATTTTTCTCAATCGTTTAAAGCAGCCTTTCCCAAAGTGGGCGATAACGCCCCCTTGTGGGCGCTGGAAGCCTAGAGGGGGGCGGTATAAATATTGAAAAAAATGTTTTTTTTTTAAACTAGGCGCAACAAATATGTTATTGAGGTTATTGACAAGAAAAAAATGAGGGGGGGGCGCTACAAAACAACTGATTTTCAAAGTGGGCGTTACATGAAATAAGTTTGGGAACCTTTGGTTTAAAGCATATCCGTACGCCGCGCCGTGTAAACGCTCGCGTTAAGGAGGTCGTAGCGGATATAAAATCTAAGCCATGCGAGAAATTGCAATGATAACGGTTCGACGATTGGTCTTCCCGTTGGATTACTACGGATTTTAATTAACTGATAAGTTTTATGACTTTATTGTAACAAAAACATTATTGCTAACCATTTAATACCCTACCCAACTAAAACATTATAAAATATATTTTCCGCTTTATTTTCCTAGGTTAAATTTAATAACGGGTTAATTAAATTAGGGTGATTGAACCAATTGTTTAAAGCCGAAACACAGAGTTAAATAATTAACCCGAAAACAACAAGATTACCCTTTCGTGAAATCATACCCTGCTTTTAATTAAATAGTCTATTAAACTTTTAAAAAGCATAGACCAAATCCGCTCTGAGTACAACAAGTATAAAACTTACACAGTAATTATTAAATTATTTTTTATCCATCATACATGTAAATTTTTATCTTAATTTATTTTTAAAATGAGCATCACGATTTATTCATGCCGGAAGTTTTTTTTTTATTTTAACAATACTTGAAGCAATGAACTAATATACAAAAAATGTCCTCGGTGTTGAGTCGACAAATATATTTAATAAACAAAAAGTAAAAGAGCTATGGTTCGATTGCGCTTAATTTAGCACTGGTCATAAAAAAGACTAAAAAATGGTAACATACTCGTAATAGTAGAAATTCTCCAAATTGTTATATGTTACATCTTAGACGGTACAGCCGTCTAAGTGTGTTTGGCCTGAATCGCAAATCATAATCATTTTGACAACTAAAATGTTCTGGAATTTTGACACCTACCTTATTTTAAATGTAGTTATTTAAATGTCTTTAATCAATATTTGACTACGAAAGAATACTTCAGAGCATTTTTACATAATTTGAACAACTTTAGTGCATAATTACATACTTTTCGAAAGAAACATAACCTCAAATGTCATATATTTTTTGTAATTTGGTTCGAAAAAAAATTTAAATAGATTTGATTTAAAAAAAAATTGACAAATGAAAATGTTTTGGACATAGTGAAAAGAGGTATCTCAATCTACCGTCACACAGTTAAATTATTAACTAGTACGGAGGTTGATAATATCAATCATACAATATGTTTATTTTACTTAAATAAATAATTTGTATTTGTGTAGTGTAGTTATTGTATAGTTTGTTGGTTCCAGGGAAAACTTTGTAAGGTAATTGGTCCATCTCCTATACAAATCATATTATCTATAATAATTAATTGCTTTTATATGTATAAAAGCAATTAATTTAATTACCTTTGTCTCATTAGAACGCAAACTCAAAAATGGTTAATAGGAAAGTCATATTTAGAGAGATTATGAATTTTATGTGGAAACTCTGTGTTGGTCCGGGTCCTCCGAATAGAATGGACCATCTGCTGCCCTGCTTGCCAGCTCGTGAGAGGTGAGCACTGGTTTAAGTATAAGTCTTCATTGACAAGACTGCTGGTGTGTGCTGTGCAGCAACTTGCTGGGTAGGGACCCACCGCCTCTCCTATTTATGCCGCTATAATGACTCAGTCATATTCCGATCCGAAGGGTAGTGTAGCCGATAGACTTGCACAATAGTCCTAACATCCCGGTTGGAGAACAGCGACGCACCTGTAATATATATGGTGTCTATCAGGGAAGCCCTGTGCTTGTTCGCGAACGTTATAAAAAAAAGCAATATTTAAAAAAATAATTCGTAATTCAACCAACCAAATATATGTATACACGTATATATAACCAAGTCAAGTCTTGTTAAAAAAATTATAGAACTGTTTAATTCTTTGTAAATTTATATAATATGATGGAATAAACACATATTTTTTTACAAATAAGAGTCTATGCTACGTAATTACTTCGTTATGTTATGTATAATGAAATAGGTATATGTCTTAGTTGTTTTTTTATAATTTAAATTTAAAAATAATTATTTTGACTTGGAAACCTACACGCTAAATGATAGTAATTGTATTGACAAAATATTTTAAAACTTTTCATTTTTTATATTTATTAAAATGATATATGTAGGCATTCTTACAAAAAAAATGCAGCCCTGTTTTAATAACCTCCCCACTGTTTGCAGCAATACCTACTAAATGGTCACAAAATGTTAAAAATAATGATAACCAAGGAAAATGGAAGTAAATTTTTGTACTTTGTACCAAAAATAATGATTTTGGTATCTAATTTGTTTTTAATTTTGAGAAGACGTATGCTGTGACCCTGGATTAGACGTTGGATTCCAAAGACAGCAGTTTTTAAGTATTGTGTTGTGCCTGTTGTGCCATAGTTATAAAGTCAACATAATTAGAAATATTTATAACAAGTTTTTCGTTTATTATATTGAACTTATAAAAAGTAGGACATAGAAACAAGTTCACGTTACTGTAATGTGTTTAGTAATACATTTTTGAATTAACCTAAGCTGTTATTTTCTAACTTAACAGTACAATCACAGACTCTCGAAAATACCACTGATGATCAATAACAACATTGGTGATAAAATATGTATATCTGTTAGTGCAAGCAATCGAAATCACATTTTTTGAAGTTTACTCTCTACCTGTGTCGTGTTATTAAATAGAAACATCATTTTTATTTATTTCAGTATTACATTTTCTGAGAAATGTTTATTTTCAACGATCTTAGGTACCGAACAAGATGACAAAAAACAAAAGCATAGACCGAACGATACGAGGTTCACAGAGCATCTAGTATTTTTACATAAATGAAGGTTTAGTGCTGTTTAAAGGTTGGTCAGACGAGGAAAACGTTGGCGATGTTTTGATAAAAATAAATACAGATTGCGGTTTCGGTTTTTCCGATAAACGCTTAGGTAATATGTTTAACGCAAATACAGTGTAACTCTTAAAATATTATTGTGAACGAAATATAAATACGTATAAATAAGTTACCGTACAAATAAAGCTAATCCACGATATAAACAAAAGTAAACAAATAGTCACAAGTTTTGCAATAACATTTTTGTACATAAACTATCACAAAAAGTATGTAACTAAAAATAAAATAAAAAGAAAATTTTAAAATAAGTAGATTTGATTGTCTTTGGTTGCAAAGTCCTAATAATGTACACTTGAAAGCGGCAGTCCTAAGTGTAAAAAAAGGTGTATTGTGAAAAAAACATAAGTATTATGGAAGAAGTGTGTATATATACATTTTTTTGTTTACTGTATCACGTAGAAACTGCTGCCTACACCAATTTAGATTTCTTTTTTTTTAACTACCCAAAGGTTCAAGTTCAAACCTTAAACATGTACATGATTCTTCCAGCAAATTTAGCTCAAAACCACAGTATCATTTAAGGAAACTAAGGTCAATATACTTACTTTGCCAGCCTTAATATTCCTGTCGTCACTTCAGTGCTAGTCACTATCGTACAATAAGGTAGCCGAACTTACATCAAATGATAACATCCCATACTCTTTATTTGCGATTTGTGGGACAGGTTCGTGTATTTTTAATTTAATTATAAAAATTATAAATACCAAACTCATTTATAGTTGCACTTCTGTCACATTGGCGATTTGGCAACTACTTCCTTTTCGCCTATGATTGCTTGCCAAGAATTGCCAAAAGTTGTTAAATTATTACTTCGCCAAGTGTACAAACTTATTATATTCGAACAGACAATACAAGGACACTGTCCATTCTGACATATGATATCTATATGACTATAGTTTTGGGCGTCTACTTTATATAATATACATGTTCTTATTCTGTTAAATTTACCTAATTTATAAAACTGCGTATTGTAAAGGTAGCCTTTTTTGTCCTAACAGTTCATTTTTATAAACAACTTTCAAAATTAACAATCAATACTCTGGCTTTGTTTTGAAAACCATTTCTTTCACATGTTGCTTTTAAATCAATTATCGCTTTAATAACACTTTGGTCATGCGAGGCCACATACTCTTCCGCGTGATCTTAATATATAGATCAGGCCGTCTATTTAAATATTTACTCCGTCATAATATATCATACTTCAGGAAGTATACTTTATAACTGTTATGAAATCATACCTAAGGCCCATAGATCAAATATTTTCAAGGACATACGTACACACATTGTTGGTCGAGGGTTAAGTGTACTTGTCTAACTCCACCTATCGATTGCCTGGGTTTGAACCCAGCAGGATAGTTATGATCCCGACTTTTTGTGATAAACATAGTTGTTTATATTTCTGGGTCTGGTGTTGGTTAAATTATTTCGGTATTTTAAAATGTACTTTTGTGTATACTTACGTATTTTGAAATCCTGTAATTTAATTAATTTGTCTTATTTATTTATTTGAACTAGCAGTAATTTTGAAATGTGATAGAATTTTGAATTAAAATTGGAAATTATATAAAAAAACATTGCTTACTATTGTAGAGTTCAGGTTTGAACTGCGGTTGGTTATATGGTTTGACGTTATTGTTATATATATATATATGCAACTCACATTTCCTACTATAGGAAAATATATGTGATAACAACCTTGTTATTTAAAAAGTTAGGTTACGATCGCCCAGTTTATAGCATGCCAGTATCGGGTTTTGATCAGAGTTTTAACGTACGTGTAGGTAGTTTGGATTTCTTATGTTAGTAATTCAACTTGTAATTGTCGATTGGTTTGCGTAGACATTTGATATCGTGGAAAGATTATTAGTATTAGTAGTTACTTTACATTGGTTTTGTTTAAACATGTCTGTGTGGATCATGAATGATTAAACGTGCGGACAATATTTTGTTTGCGTTTGTGTCAAGTCTTAGTTGCTAAATTATTGCAAGTTAACTGTAATAAAATAGTTTATCAGTGAGCTGGTTTATCTGTCACCTCTTACCTAGTCTACTCATAAAAGTCAAGAAATAGTCTTAAAGCTTTTCGATGATTCAACGCCCATCACTAGTTCATAGTATATAGGATTTCTGGTTGATTGAAGCTCTATGTGTATTAGTACAGTCTATAAACAAGTATGCCAAGGTGATACTCAATAGGCGTGCATCGTGCGTCACTCATTTGTAAGATAGTATTATGAAATTGCAAAATGCATCTGTTATTACCATTTACATTTGGTGGTTGATAATTTTGTTAGAATCACCACTTCAGGGCTATGGGATAGGAACAGTTTTAATCAAGGTTATGATATATGATACTAGCTTACATCCGCGGCATTATATGCACATTTTTTAATGTGTATCTTAGTGCTGTGGTCCTAATGCCCAACCGAAACTGTAGGTGGACTCTAAGGTGAACACTAACTCCAGATCATACTCTACAACCTACAGGTAAACAACTGAAACTCTCAAAACTTCTGAAACTGGCAAACATTTTTTTTAATTTCATTTGGCAGAGCAGTTTGGAAAACTGGTTTCAGTTGCTAGATGAAAAGGAAAATCCCAGTCAGACAAAATTTAAAACAAATGTTTATTGTTTTATCATTATGTAAAAGTTGAGATAAGTTTGTGCTTTCAACAAAGATTTTGCTTCCTCGTTTTATTTCGCATCCAATGGAATAAAAGTCACTTTTAAAACGATCATAAATAAAATACCAAATCACTTCTCCCAAAATATGATTTCAATTTTTATAATTGAGAGATAAACTGCTTCTTTTGGCAAAGTATTGGTTGAATAAAAGAGTCTTAACAACTATTGACATATATGCATCAAAGGAACTTTATGCCAGCTATGCCTATGATACGATGTCAATGTTAACATTAAGCGCACAGTTTTTAACCCATATTTCAGTTTGAGGGCACCTAGATTACGGGCTTTAACCTAGGTATGATAAGATATTTTACGATAAAATAGACAAAATTTATTATTACCGTTAGTATATCTATCGCTTATCAGTATCTATATACCTTGAAAATGTTATCTTTATCAGAACATGATTTAAACTTAAGATAAAGAATTATTTTAATTTATCGTCACATACTTTTGTGACAGATTTTTACGACTTGTTTGTCACTGTCATATAAATCTGCTTAGCAGTTTCGAGTACATGCAGTTTGGGATATCACTTATGTAACACCAGTTTTTAGGTAGAACGCGTTGTACTTGGGTAAAACTAGATTTTACCTTGATTAAAACTAGAATTAACTTATCCTCAAAATTGATCGTCGGTTAAAACGCGTTTTTTTTTCAATTCAAACCAAATCAGTTAAAACTGTTGAGACTAAAGGTAATTTTTTTTTGAAAGGGACAACGAGACATAGAAAACATGTAGTAATAAGTACTCCTTTAATAAGAATTTTTCAGACACTTTTACTCCCGACTCGTAATCCTTTTTCAAACGAGCTTTAAACTTTAATTTAAAGCGGCCGTGTTATAATATCTGTCACTTAATGTCCCAGCGACTTCCTAAGTCTAGGAATCGATATTTTATATCAGACACAAGTTTTTTTACGTTGTGTACTAGACTAGACATTAAAATACATCTTCTACAATATTGTGAAAACGACATTAAAATTAATTCAGTTATTTTTGAAGTTATTCTTAACAAACAAAAAGACAAACATGTTTGTTTAAATAACTATAGTTTAAATAACCAACAATTGTGAAAATACAGGCTGAAAAAAACATAGACCGACGTAATTTATTCGTATGTATTGATTTT
>NJDC01004653.1:66440-79856 GCA_002245475.1 Calephelis virginiensis
GTCGAGCCGGGGCCCCGATGAAACCAATACGGACCAGGGACGGCGCTCCTCAGTACCCCTCTCTGTCCAAGAGGGGACACGAGGAGCACACACAGGGAGGTGAGCTTTCCATCTAGCCCGCCCGGTCGATATGGGGTTGCGGCAGGTACTGGGGTGCCTGTCGCCACTGGGACCCCGAAGTGGTGCACGGAGACACATCGTGTTACTTCTGACGGTATGCAGCCCTCTGTTGAGTGGAGCCGCCAGAAGGGGACCGTTAGGTCCAGCGCCGCCGGGGCAGTGGAAGTTTGCGAAAGTGTCCCCACAGCCCCGGTACCTGGCGCAGGGGTAGACACCGTGGGGTTTTAGTGAGTAGGAGTCTCACATAACCCGCCACTTCCCCCGAAAGTGGCGGGTATCCATGATGGATTTCCCGGCGGAAAAAAAAAGATCACAACTTGTCCAGGTAGAAATCCATCGCTTTTCCCATTTCTTCCGCCATAATAATCCAGTCGTGTTTCGGTCCGGATCGTAAGGTAGCCAGTAGAATTGCACAATAGGCATTACATCCCGGGAATAGGACAGCGAAGAACTATTGACATTTATGGTGTCTCTCTTAAATATAAGAAAAAAGTGCCTGCCTTGAAAGTTTAGGTTGGAGTGGTTGGCGTTGAAGTCAAGATATATGTCTTGGCCGTTTCGCCACCGTAACGTGGCCGTTAAATAAAAAAAATACTGGTTACTACTTACTTTTCTATTACGCTATGAAACTATAGCTCTCATGAAGCCGAAATGGTCAACCCACAGATTTTGACTTTGATGTAAAGTTATCAATTTAGAGCTCATAGAGTTAGAGTGTTTACAGTGAGAAACTTGACCACATGGCATCGTGAGGGCAATATTTTATCTAAAAATATTTATAGTGGGATTGCAATTAAAATAAATTAAGATTGTGTATGGTCCAGACATTAGAAAAGTTTGGATTAAAGCAATAGGGTTGTGACGTTATTTTTCTATCAATCGAATTGCAGTTAATGTGTAGTTTATTTACAAATAATATAAGTAGGTAACCAAAAGGCGTCGGCTAATCCGATAAAAAGACGAATACGCTGGTGGCATTTTTAGAAAGGTTACGACAACAAATTACAATGTGACCTCTTGTATTGACGTGGCACTTGCTACTACAGAACTGCGAAAACCGCTTAATGGCCTCGTCGATGTGCATTTATGTGAGCGTGCCGTTTTTGAACGTTACTGTTACAAATGTGTACTATGACAATAGAAAAGTTTTTGGCGTAACGTTTAAATTATTTATATATAGGTTTGGTCGTTACAACTACAAATCATAATATTACCAATGGAACAAATCAGTTCACGAGATGTATCAGAGTTTTAGATTGATATCAACGAGTCACGTGTTGGTTCACGTGAATGAAACGTTCTCGACGGTAGAAATCGCTTTCTTAATTAATTCAGCGTTGGGTTAATCACATATTCAATTGTACCCAAAACGAGTAACAGATTTCATTCAACTTTTACCAACCAGTCCGCAACGTTGTAAAAAGTTCTAAGAAACCCAAGAAAGGAATCCTTACAGTTAAAGGCACATTAATGCCGCAAAAGTAAAAATAAACCTAATTTCTTTACCGTTGGTCCGATTATTCAATGAAAGCCAGCTTCAATCAAGCAGGCAATTTAACAGGCAAATGTATTTTTTTGGTTTAGATTTTATTCCCTGCCACAACGACGCACATTCGTATGGTAGAGTACATTTGTACAAAGTTACTCTCTTCAATATTTCTGAGTTATTTATTTAAATCTTATTACACCATTTTCTTATTAAGGAAATCAAAACACAATATTAACTAAATAAACATCACAAATCTTAGACGACATCTACCGTGTCGTTGGTCCGAAGCACAAGCACATATTTTTTTCCATCAATACATTTGTACCTAATCCGTAGTCACAAATATTTTCCTTTTCCACAAAAAAAAAGTATCTTCACGCTCATATCCCCGAAGAAGTAGGCACAGGTAACCAAGGCACCCACGACTAGCCGAAGACACTAAGTCCCACAATGTGATAGGTAGCAAGCCTATGCCAACCGGGCACATTTCCAATCCCGACCAACATTTTTTTATTAGAAAATTGGAAAAATCCAATTTTCTTTGTGTTGGCCGACCCAGGATTCGAACCCGGGACCTCATGCAGTCAAGTCCAACACCCGGACCGCTAGAAAACAGAGGCGACCAATCAATTTCTAGAAAAGGGCATTTAATTTGACCCTATTTTCAAGAACGGTTTTTTTTTTACTTTAACCAATCTTTAAAGATGTTTTTTATTTCGTTTAAAAGCTTTCCGGTTAATCCTATTTCAGTTTGAACAAGATCAGACGGGTTTTGAATTACATATTTCGTATTTTTGTTTAGGGAGACGACGTAATATTGAAGTAGCGGCACTTTTTGTTATTACATTTTTCAAGAAGTTTACCAATTTATACTTACATTTCAGCCGTCATTAAATTATACTTACATACACATAAAGAAATATTTTTAGATTACCAATGAATGCCATAAACAATAATTTTGCAATTATTTCTTTGAATTCTATCCTGAGAATCATCCGGGCTTTCAAAATTTCCATGACTTACCTGCAAAGAAAAAAAAACCAATTAAGAATTTTATCCGGTAGACACATTTAACTTTTTGTCTATCTAAATTCTAAAGCCGACATCCGTCCGAGACCGTTGCCTTATAAAAACTCAAGGGCATCAGTCGGAGTCCGGAGACCCCAATTCGTCTTTTGACCCCACTATACCGTGCGGTTGCCTCGTTTCGCAGAACTCATTCTGCGTTCCAACAAGCGTTTTGCAATGGAATATTTTTTACATTAACGGACTAAAATAAGGAAATAGACGCTAACGTATGGCCGATATTTCAAACTCGCTTTACTTTTAATCCTAAATGTAAACACGACGGTGGCAAGTACTGACGTCATAGTGGGAGGAATTGATATTAGTGGTCTTAACTCGCCTCTGTGGTCTAGCGGTCTTGTATCGAACTTGAGTTCTTGAGGTCCCGGTTTCAGACTTTCAAAGTTTGAGGTTTCGGCTCGATCCCCGGACCAGACAACAAAATAATTAGAAAATGTTCATTCCAGTTTTCTAATAAAAATAAAGTTGCCCAGGATTGGACATGTGCCTAATTGCCACCCATCACATTGTGGCACTTAGTGTCTTCGGCTAGTTGTGGGTGCACTGGTTGTGCCTCTGCCTATCTCTTCATCTGCGAAGAATGGACATGAAGACAGTTTCCTAATTATATCAATTATTGAAATATTTTAATTATGGTTTCTGTTTTATGTCATCTTCTATTTACGACAAACCAGCGTTGAGACGATCGTAGCGTAGGCACCCCAGGCAAGTTTTGAATGTTTGTACTCTTCGATATCAAACGTAAGAATATTTTTTTGTGTTATAGGTCAGCGAACAAGCACACTGGTCTTCTGATGGTTAGAGAGAACCATGGCCTATAGACAACACAGATGTTACAGGTGCGTAGCTATCCGGGATGTTAGGCCTATTGTGCATGGCTACTGGCTACCGTACCAGTTTTTTTTTATATTACTGATGAATTTTGCTCTCTGTCTAGCGGTTTTTACAACTTCAACGGACTTTGTGGGCCGATCAAAGTGCTTAGCCCGAGTCATCATTATTTAGATGGATTAGACTGTTCCCTTCAACCCCAGCAACAAGGGCTGTCTCCCGGGAGACTGTACCTCGACTTGGTGCTGAGTTCTGGTTACTGTGTGGACTTAATGAAGGAGTAGTGGCTCGGCGCTAGGTGTTAGGCGCCGGACACAAGAGAGATCTTCGTCGCCGATATCAGCGGCGACGGTGTAGTTTAGTGTTTTGAGAGTTTGTGTTTGGGCTTGCGTTTGCTGCAATTATTGAATCCAAAGGACCCGATAGGACTTGAGGGGTCTTCTAAGTTTGGTGGGCACGTTTGCGACCGGTGTGTAGTCACACTCGGGTTGACAACGGGTTCGGGTGGGCTGCGAACCAGAACGTAATCGTGTTACTATGGTGGCAGGAATGGATAAGGCGGTGGATCCCCACCCGGGCAAGTTGCTACACGGCACTCTAAAACCAGTGGAATGCTGCACTGTGCTGGTAGATTAGATGATGTTAAGATATACGTTGCCTAGATCTGGAGAAGTTAAACGTACATATATAACAACATTTGGAACCTACGCGATTTCATCACGGAATCTAAAATTCAGACTGTGAAGTGAACCAACAGAACTCTTGACAGTTGACTTCAAAAGGACATGGACCAATGTGGCCTGATTCCAACAAGTATAAAACTTTAAACTATACAGTACAAATGAGAAGAGTTAAGGTTGGATTCGGACAAAATAATGGCTGTTCATAAAAAAGACTTGTAGATACTATTTATACGAATAACAAAATATTTCTCTAAACTATTGCTATATCTTATACTTTAAAAAGCTGTACTATACAGAGTGTGCTTTACTTAAGAAAATCAATTTGACAACTAAATGATATAAAATTCTTGTCAGTTTCAGTGCAAAAGTGAAGTATATAAGAAGAAATTAGTGTATCGTGCTTTTCCTTATTGGCGCCAAATTTTACTCAATGAGCTTGAGTAAGAAGATCATCACTTTACCCAAGACCCTGACATATCTTTTTTTGACGAGCTATGACTGATTTTGACTAATTTAAATCCAACTATGTGAATTGGGTAGATTGGTGCAAATCTAAACTTGACTGATGGCAAATGCAAACGCCAATGTAATATAAAATCTTCTTGAGCCTTAGGTTTCGGCTTTTAATGCCTACAGCCTACCTACTATTGACTCCATATATGTGTAATAATAAAAGGATTTCATACATTACAAAAAAAAATTGTATTATTAAATTTATTTTACTTATGTTTATGTTATGTTATGTTTATGTTGTCGCCTCTGTGGTCTAGCGGTCCGGGTGTTGGACTTGACTGCATGAGGTCCTGGGTTCGAATCCTGGGTCGGTCAACAAAAAGAAAATTAGATTTTTTCAATTTTCTAATTTAAAAAAAATGTTGGTCGAGATTGGAAATGTGCCCGGTTGGCGATAGGCTTGCCACCTATCACATTGTGGGACTTAGTGTCTTCGGCTAGTCGTGGGTGCCTTGGTTCTACCTCTGCCTACCACTTCGGAGATATGGGCGTGAAGATACTTTTTTTTACTTATTTTTGCTATTTAAAAAAATGCTGGTTACCCCGTAGAGATTAATAAAAAGTTCTACTTCATCCTCTAAAAAAATAATATTTCTAAACTGTCATTTTTTTTTAAACCATATACTCAAATCTTATGTCACCTTTGCACCCATGGTTCGAAACGAAAGTGTATGTGATAAAGATTTGACTTTAGAGAAAATAATTTATTGACTAGAGGATGGTAAGTATTATTACACAATGTTTGTTGGTACTGGGGCCAACTTTGCATGGAAAGTGGTCCAAGTCCTTTGAACCAACTAAAGTAATTCGCTGAACTCGGGAAACCCAAAACAATTGTATACATCGATTTTATACAGTATTCAGTATATATTGATGCGCACTACGAAGTGTTCGCTGACTAATATAAAATTCTAGACGAAATTATATCACGCCATCGTATCAAAGTTTATTTCATGCATAGCAAATGGTCTGCAACAACACGATTCAAGTTTTACTATAAACAAATAGCCACCAATTTGAGAATGGTTTCGATAAAAATATAGTGCACCGTGAACAAAATATAGAGAAGTTTATTAGGAACTTAAATGTACGCAAAATCATCTAGAACAGTTATAAGTTTCAATTACTGAGTATGATATAACATATTATACAAGTTATATCTGAACCACGAGATTCCCTTACTTTGCGCATTAATAAAAACATTTTCTATTTTAGTGAAGGTATCTAGCATGGAACCTGCAAAGATAAAACTAGAAACATTGAATTTCCTACTGAAGACACTGCAATATGTTATAATTTATACATACACAATTATTGTATATATGTATTGTAGAAACTAAAGTGCCCAAATGTTTGTTGTTGATGCTATGAAAACCAATGGAAACATTTAATGTCGGTAATAACAATAGTACTGCAGTCAAATTCTGCTTATTATTTTACTGGAACATTAATGGGTATGCAGTGTGCATTGCCAAATATTTTAATTAACCAGTATTTAACTTTATGATTGCATGAACGCCTATATTATAGTAATAGTTTCGGCGTCAGTATTCGATGATCTCATCGTCCACTAGAGTCAAACTGCAGCATAAGTATCAAATATAAATATAAGGGTCCTTAATGAGTTTTAAAAACGTATTATTACGACTATAAGATTGTGTACGTTTTTTTGCAGTCAGCTTTTAATTAGTTATCTGTAACCTCTCTGATATTATTATACTACATCAATATATCAGATGTGAGATACCTGTCATTTTTTTATTTTATAAGGGAAACAAACGGTTTTATTGCGAAAAGGCGTATATCTTGTCTACTTATATCTATTTTAAATATATTTTAATAAATCTGAAATTGAGTGAATTCTGCACATTAAATATACTAAAAAAATAGGTGCAGGCGACTAAAAACAGGAAGTACAATACATTTTTAGTATTCTTTTTTAATCGTTGTCCGTCTGTCTTCTGAACCGATCGTTACGGAATTTACTGGTAGGTACTTTATGTTTGGAGGAAGGTTATAGGATATAACATTTATCCCGCTTTCTTAAGTGGTTTCCGTGGGAGAGGGGTAAAAGTCGAAATGTAAGTTTGACCGAAATTCGTAAACTCGTAGTCCGATTTCATTAATTGTATGTACTTTACAGTTTGTTTCTTTCTTTTCCAAATCAAGCTTTGTATTTGGAAATCACAGCCATATAAAGTGACCAAATAACTTGAAATCCGGAATGTAGAGAAAGATTTGTAAATAGATTTGAAAGATTTGTAAGGCGACCTGTTACATGAACATACATAATATATTCATGCCAAGTCCATTTGCAGAGTAAGCAGAGGTTGTCGAAAGTCAACTTAGCGAAATTCGTGGCGTCGGCTAGTTTATTAATTTTTTATGATATTGGAAGGCAAACAAGCAGCCGGATTTCCTGATGTTAAGAAATTCACTCCGCCTGGAGACACCAAAGGTGGTAATGGTGCACTGCTAACATGAAGCAGCATGAAGAGCATGAAGAAGGACGGTAGGCCTCCAGCAAAAGCAAATTTACCGGCTACCTTACCCTCCGTACAGCACTAACGTTACGGCAGGCAGTGGCAGGTGGCAGGAATAGGTAAGACGATGATTGTTATTATATCTTTGTTAATCACCCGAGTATCTGCCATTGCTAACAATCGAACTCGTAGCTCGTATAAGATGATGCCTCGACAAACAAGGTGGTTGTGTTTCACTTGTACTTGGACCTGGTCATATTTGAAAAATAAAAACTAACTGCTTTTCTAAGATTACTTAATGTTTAGGCAGCAACTGCTTTGACGTCAGTGTTCGGCATTATAGGTGTGGTTGGCGTGTTATTTACCTGGTGAACGAATAGTTTCGTCAATTGTCGCAATAAAAGACATTGAACTTAACTTTCATGATGAGATAAAAACATGACATAATATAAACGTTGTTAAGACTTTTGCTGGCTAATTCTATTATGTGATAAGTCGTGAATTGTAATTGCCGTTAGATAATTTCGTTACATTCTTTTTTTTATGATAATGGAAGACAAACAAGCTGATGGATTCCCTGATGGTAAGAAATTCACGCCGCCTAAAGACACCAAAGGTGGTAATGGTGCGTTTCCAAGCTGAGGCCGGGATGTTAGGCCTTGAGCAAAAGTAAGTTTACCGGCTACCTTACTCTCTGAACCAGAACATTTCAACGGCAAGCATTAGACGTTTTGGTGACAGGAATAGGTAAGGTGGTGGTACCAATCCGGGCGAGTCGCTGCCAAACTATAACATCTAGTAGGATGTCACAGTGTTAGTGACGGTAAGCCTATGCTCGCTTTTTACGAGCTGCCTGGCAGGAAGGCAGATGGTTTATTCTGCACATGAGCCCAGACCAAAACGGGGAAATTTCATTTTCACATATTTAATTTCCACAAAATTAAAACATCAATGGAAATGAAAGAAAAACCATACGAATGAAAGAAATTGACGTCGTGGAATTAGTACATAGCTTCGTGCTGTGCTCTAAAATCATTATCATAGACCCCATAGACTTACGGTCGCACTCAGAGACGTCAATTTTCTTAAAATCAGTCATTAAGTCGATATCTCAATACAAAAATGTGTTTTAATGAGAGATTAAATGTTGATTGACGTCTCTTAATGCGGCCTCTATTTAACTGTCTAATATCACAATTTGTATAGTTTGAGATATTTGTATCCAATATAGTTTGAACCAAAGCCAAATGCATATTTTGCAAAACGTAATAATAACCGAGACGATTCGATCTTCCTGCGTAGTGTCTTTTCGTGAATTGAGTTTCTAGAATGTTCTTTGTCTCATAAATTTTCATTATGATAATAACAAAGTTCAAGTAAATATTTTCGATTTATTTGATGTTTTGTTTATTTTGATTAGTGGCTATGCTTGCGTCATTTTTGATACTTTACTACTTGATAACGTCATAATATATATTTGATATTTTTCATTGTCGGCATTTGGTAAAATTTTTACCGTTTTACATCTAACTATGATTTATACTTTTTTATTAGAAAATATACAGCCTACCAGTTCAAGCCATGAAACGAATTTAAAAAACGAAACCGGTAGGCTATTTCTATAATAACTAATTGCATGTGATACGTCAAACAGTACAAGACGTGTTTCTGCACTTAAAGATGTATCCTGGGAGAGTTGTCGTACAACAAAAATAGCAGAAACCGAACTAATGTACTACATACCTACTCACATAAAATCAAACACATCCATATGTATGTAACTTTAGCAGGGATTTTGGTATTTATTGTAAGACCCCTCCACTCTGCTATTCCAGAGAATGCATAAAAGTGTGCATGTGTTTAAAAAGGCTTCCATCTTCGGTGATTACTTTTGTAACGGTGCAATTACTTATAGCCACTATATTTTAGACAGGATATTTTGGTGATAGGTTTGCCACCTATCACATTTGGGGACTTAGTGTTTTTGGCTAGCCGTGGATGCCCAGGTTGTACCTCTGCCTTCTTCTTCGGGGATATAGGCGTAAAGATATTTCATACAAAACGTAGGTAGTGACAAATTTCAATGGCACTGATGACTGAATGAATAACCGATCATCATTATCTACATTAATTAACTCCAATTGTTCCCCAGGTTTCGGCTTGCCTAATTTCTTAACTACGCGCGGTTTTAGTATTTTACAGTGGTTATTCAAGGGATAACCCAGACGTAATACATCGCTTTACTACTTTAGAAACACATCATGATACCAGTAAAACGTTCAGTTAACTCTAACACCAAAACATCATGTAGAATGCATATCATATTTTATTTTTATTGCGTAATGCCTTCATTATAGAGCAGTAACGTCTGTATAGTAGCAATTGACGTCATACTGATAGGGATGACCTCAAAGAAATGGGCCAACATTTCACTTTCGGGCGTATTACGTCAAACCTCAATCTGAAATTTAGACCACCCAGTAGCGATTGATATGATATCGTAAAGCTGAGGATCAAACGGTGTTTACACTGAAACACTAATACAGTACAATAGATGTGGTACATGGTAACAAAATTTGTTATTCCTTTCGCCGTTGCCCGCAACTTTGTAGACGTGTTTTTTTTTTAAATAACCAACATCTGCCTGAAGAGACATGGACGCACCGCACTCTCCAATAGCGTGCCCTTTTTTACCAACCATCCCGCTGTACTCATGTCGGTGTATGAGACAACAAATAGGCACTCGTACATATAAATGTACATAATTTTCTTCTTCAAAAAAGCTTCTCTTTTCAAAAACAAAGTGGTAAAACTGTCTGAGTTTACACGCCCCGGAATACGGTAAGAGGTAGAGATACAACAAAGGCGCCTTCCATTCACCAAAGTCACTAAGTCCCACAATGTGATAGGTGGCAAATCTATCAACAGCCGGGCGCATACCCATCTCAGATAACATCGTTTTAATAAGAAAATTAAAAAAAAAATACCTTTTTTCCGGACTCGGGAATCGAACCATATAGTCAAGACGTGGTCTTGGCAGTCTTCAGTCGCAGATTCTAGATAGGTGTGATTTATAGATTTCATAGTATTATTTCTTAAAATGTATCAAGTAGGCGTAAAAACATTCTTTTTGAAATGGCTAATATGTTGCTAACCGCGAGGTTTTCACATCTTCACCGAACTATGTCAAAAAAACATTTGCAGAGAAAAAAGTTCAATGTATTACGGGCGTAATAATCATTTTCACCAGTTGAATGATTTTAAAACATAGGAGAGCGCCAGAAACACATTAAATTTCGAGACATTAGCATTCTCCTTTGTTTTCATTTCTTTCTCTGTGTAATAATGTCAAGCAAACAAATGATCTACAAAACTTTTGCAATAATTGTAAAAATCATTCTAATTCCGTCACTCTGTTCTGACACCTCAGTTTAGTAACGCAAAGCGAACGTTCAGTGATAGTAGGTCACCTCATTCGCCACAGGGTTATTATTAAAGGTAACTGGACACGAAAAACGTGTTCTTGAATCGTGATTCTCAGAATGTTTAAATGAGGGATTAGGTTATTTGCATTGTCCTTTTATTCTGCGACGTCTGAGTGGTCTTTGTGAACAAACTTATTTGCTGTTGCTATGACATTTAAAGTCGCTGTCTGTTCAGTTCTTTCCTGCTTATGACATACTTTCTTATTTATATAAAGCACAAACAAGTCCGAAATCGAGTGATGTAACCATTTTTTTTTTCAATACTGTCGTTCAATATGACAGTGCATTCGCTGTCCTATATCCAAGTCAAAATATAGTAAAATATATTGATATACTTAAATATTTTTGTAATAACTCATTTACACACATTTTCCGCAAATATATTATATTCTTTATTTCATAATTATTTCGAATCATTGACTTGGAATATACAGTCGGTTATTCGATTCAGCTTCAGTTCAGCCTAGCTATCAAAATTCATAAGGGACATTGGCGACATGCTTTAGTGCAGATAACACATTTTATTAATAAAAAAAACTTATCAGAGGTTGGGCTATCCGAAGGTAAGTAGCCACGCCGATTATGGACAACTTACAAGAGTTATCTATCACTGGTAACTGAAAATCACTGACTCAAAGCTCAGTGGAAAAAATAGCATACCGATTTTTTTAACAAGCGTTACAAGCACTGAAAAGTTATTTGTATTGCGGTGGTTTTTAACACGCATTTTATTTTATGGAATTCCTCAAATTATTACAAATCAAAGGAACAGAACAAAATCTTTTACTAATATATTTTATAACAAAATCTTTTATTAATATTTGAAAAATATTAAAATTAAAATAATTTCATTTATAAAAAAATTAGAAAATTTTCAAACAGTCAAATTTATAAATCACTGGGTGCTAGATACACGAATTTTACAAATTCGGTATGAAAAAAGGTCACGTCTTACTAAATTTCAAAAATAATATACGTATTAAATGATAAGTCAAAAACATTATATAAAAATAATATACCTAGTAACAATAATTTAAACTGCAAAAAAAAAAGATTTCGATAATTATATCATTTAAATACATGAAAATTGAGTATTTTTCTCCATTTTCCTGGGATCTGGTCATTATGGTCAGATTTGGTGGATAATGTGACCTCGGAAGCACACCCTTGCAAATAAAATATTAGTTCAGAAATGACAGAGAAATCAATTTCATAGAAAAAAAATTGGTTTGAACATATCATAACCTCCTACATGCTTCCAAGTCGGTTAAAATCTGATCTGGGACAGTGAACAATATCTGGCCTACTAAAAGAGGCCACCTATAGAGATTGAGCTAAAAATAGAAAGTGTAAATATAGATTGAGCTGTTGAAGTGAAGCTTTATGTTTATTGTTTTTATAGCATAATATAGCAAACAAACATAACCTCCTGATAGTAATATACAAACAAACAGTGTCCATTAGATAAACACCATAATTGTTATTGGTGCAGCGCTTACTTGTGCTCAGGATGATAGAGAATGTCAACCTTTTTTGAAGCTAAATTAATAAAAGTCAAACGGCCTCAGGTCACAGGAAATAGGCTGCTGCAAGAACATAATATTTTACTTCAATTTTTCTATCAAAAATGTTGAAATAAACCTGCATTAGACAAAATGGTAGATAAAAATAAAAATTCTCATGACTTCGTACTGGTATAAAAGTATTTTCTTCGCCCCAATTAATAGTAGTAGTTATGTTTTAGCATTTTCAATTTTGATGAAAATAGTAAAATGAGATTCACTTCGATAGTTATCCTAGTTATTAACTTATTCTTATACCTTTTGTTTCATTGCTTAAAAAATACAGTATACATCACGTTAATACATTACGGAGATTCGTATTTAATAAATTATTTTTATTCCTAAAATTAATGAGTTACATGTACGTACCACATAGTAACCAATAGTACAAAATTATACATTTTAACACTTTATTTTAATGTTATCGTTTTTGAGATCTAACGGTTTCGTCGATTATAGCATTTTCATGGACAATTTAAAATTTACAAATATTATCATAGATAATCAATTATTGTAGTTTTAGCGCCATGACCATGACATGATCATGCACTGAAGATGAAAACTATAAACTTTATTTTCATACCATTTCAATTTATTCAACCAGGAAAATTACTGAGACACGATATCTACAACGAAGTTTTACGTAACAACGTTAGGTATTGGTTAAATGAATAAATCTGATTTGACCGCCGTGGAGGGGTCGTTGACAGTATAATATATCAATGAAAAAATATTACATTGAATATAATTGTGAGTTACCATACGAAAACACAGTGTTCTAAGAAGTAGAAAACATTATTTAACGAAAATCTAAAGACCAAATCCATTCAATATTAGCCACCCCAAAAACCATGGTTTATAAATGGTGAAATTTAAAGAAGTCATCTAAGATTGGTTTTGAGGCTACTTCCGTAGGGAAAATTTGCACATCTCAAAAAGAAGTTATATTCCCCAAATTGTGTGATGTGTAACAAGGTTTATTATGTGCAACATCACCTGATGGACTGCGTCAGGAACGTAGAGGAGAGTAAGTTTTTGATTGATACCCTCGAATTACATACGAGGGTGGATCCAAAAGTTCGTGGCCTAACCTACATGGAGCTATGACATCTTTTTAAAATCTACCGTCATTTGTTAGTATGTGTCATATTGATTTATTGTGCG
>NJDC01004653.1:99260-138977 GCA_002245475.1 Calephelis virginiensis
AAATTGGAAAAAACCAATTTTCTTTTTGTTGGCCGACCCGGGATTCGAACCCGGGACCTCATGCAGTCAAGTCCAACACCCATACTAACTAACAAAAATACGATGTACCACTGCAATTTGAATGTAACGTGCACTGCTAGCACTGCTCTCCAAATGTTACGACACCATGATGTTTTAGGTGCGTCGCTGTCCTGCGGCCAACCGCGCAAGGCTACCGGCTACCTAACCCTGAGAACCGGAACTTGATAATATGTCATTATAGCAGCAGAAATAGGTAAGGCCTACCCTATTTACTGCACAGCCAGCAATCTGGTACCAGGCTCTTAGAGCTGATAGTCTATTCTACACACAGGGCCCGACCAACACGGACAGAACGGTGAGAGGGAGAGGGCATGTATATTTCGTTACATTTGTACATCACGATTTACGACACACGATATGTAGTACTTTCTTTCTCTTAATTGGACATTAAAAAAGTGTCTTCACGCCCATATCCCCAAAGAGGTAGGCAGAGGCACAACCAGGGCACCTACGACTAGCCGAAGACACTAAGTCCCACAATGTGAGAGGTGGCACGCCTATCGCCAACCGGGCACATATTCAATTCCAAGCAACGTTTTTTTATAGGTATTAGAAAATTGGACATACGCAATGCAAGTGGCATAACTTTTGGCCACAGGATTTACAACACACCATTAACATATTATCAACAATTATGTAATCTATAGACAACGGTGATTTCTTTTCATTAAAAATATGTCCGTTTATATGTATAAGTTCCTGTAATATCAAAGCTAGCCATCTCCAGTGTACACCTATTTGTTTATTACCCTCATTTTTTAGAATAACTATCAATATCTTTTATGTTTTACTCTTTTCATTTTTCCCTTGATTTCATAATGCTGTCTGCAATGAATGTAAAAAAACTGACAAGCCTTATAAGTTATGACGTAGAACTGTCATCGATCGATCGATGGATGATCCTTGACCGCTGTGAATACGTTATCATGACGCAGAGACCATATTACTAAACGTCATACGTTTTCCATGTTAACTGGAAATATATATATATAACGTACATAAATACATATTTGGTAATTTATTTATGTATAATTTACTAAAATTTACAAATAAATTATTTATCTATGTCTACGTCATTATATCTCAAAGTAATAATAACATATAACCATTTAGATTATACACATATTATACGAAAATTTGAGGATGAATTTGAATTCATGAGCTCCCGGGTTCCAACCCCGAGTGGGCCAACAAAAACAAAATGTGATTTCAACTTTCTTATAACATTAAAATTGTCCGGAATGGGATGTGTGTCCGGTTCGCGATAAAGTTTGCCACCTATCACATGGAAAATTGTGTGTTTTGAATTTTCTAATAAAAATAAAGTTGGCCGGGATTGAATATGTGCCAAGTTGGTGATGGGCTTGGCCCTATCACGTCGTCGGACTAAGTGTATTTGGCAAGTCCTGGGTTCCTTTTCGGGGATATGGCGTGAAGATACATTAAAAACAATTAAATTTAATTTCAAAGCACTTTGCCATTATTTTGTAAATGTTTCTCATTTCCCTCTTCTCATAGTAACCACTTAAGCTATCAGGATCAACATCAGCTTGTACCCCTCACCTATTTATGTACCAAAGTACATCACGATCAATCCAGTGAAATTTAGAACCAGGAAAAACAGAAAAATGACCACGTTCATAATATTCGTGTAGTCTTTAAAGGAAAGGACAATTTAAAATCATCTTCTGTCGGCGATGGATCTGAAAAACTCCCTCGCCCGATAGTGGTTGTTAATGGTTACTAGATCATCCACCAGTGCAAGCACTCACAACTAGGTGGCACAAGTCGCCCGAACTCGCACCGCCGTACATGTTCCAACCGCTGTAGCAGCGGGGCTCGCCATTGTCGTACTCCGTGCTGGAGGCCAAGGCAACTTGTATATTTACATACTTGACTTTTACTAACGCAACGCGCCAGTAAATCTTTAGTGTCGACATGGACGGTTACCTCTTACCATCAAGAGGGCTACATGTTTGTTTGCAATTTTAAAAATACTAAATATTATGATGTTTAAGTCTTCAATTCTGTGGATAAAACCTTTTAAAAGTAAGTGGTAGTAAAAACTACCATATTATCAAATGCTTTACATTATATTAATAAAGTATTAAATATTGCAAATATATTTCTAATATTATCATGCAAGGTGCTCAACATGGATTTAATATTAATACTTTGATAAAAAAACTTTGATACTTAATCTTATTATCGATGGGATATGAAGTAAAGTTATAGATACTTAAAAGTATAAAGTATCTTCACGCCTATATCATCGAAGAGGTAGGTAGAGGCACAAATAGGTCACCCACGACTAGTCGAAGACACTAAGTCAAACAATGTGATAGGTGGCCAACTTATCGCCAACCGGGCACATATCCAATCCTGAGCAACATTTTTTTATTAGAAAATTGGAAAAACCAAATTTTCTTTTTGTTGCCCAACTCGGGAATCAAACCCGGGACTGCAGTCAAGTCCAACACGTGGACCACAGAGGGGATTATAGATAGTTAAAAAGATAAAACACCGATAAAAATATAAAATAATCAATTGGCCATTGCTCAGTCCTGTAAGTGTTCGCCATAGTTGTGTTCCGATTAGGAACGTGCATAGCCGGTATAGTCATATATAGTATTTGATCTGTGGCCGGTATTAAATTCACGAAAGACCCTAACTAGCCTTAGGTACGCAAACATTCTTAGTGCCTAAAGGCAACGTGTATATTTTTGTTTTGTCTCCTGTCCATGTCAATATGAATTATTAAAAAGTAAAGTGTAGTAAAGTATCTTCACGCCCACATCCCCGAAGAGGTAGGCAGACACATAACCAGGGTACTACTACTACTAGACTAGCCGAAGACACTAAGTCCCACTAAGCAAGCCTATCACCAACCGGGCACATATCCAATCCCTGGAAACGTTATCTTCATTAGAATATTTAAAATACACAATTTTCTATTTTTTGATTGCCTGACTCTATGATCATACCCGGGACCTCATGAAGTTAAGTACGACACTAGACTGCTAGACCACACAGTCCAATTAGATGTCATAGTAACATGGTTAACATCTTATTGAAAACAGGTTTGCTGTCGCAAATGGAAGGATCCGCATTCTAGTCGCACCTAACTTACACAAAATACCTAATACTACCTTATATTTACATATGAAATTTCTTTGATTTTTAATTTGATTAACTAGTTTTATATTTTATCGAAACACGTTCGTCTTCAAACATTTTACGGAATTCCAATAAGTGTGGAAACATCTTAACCTCTAAATCGAAAAACGAAATTGGCGAACACTGACCTTATGGCGGCAGAAAAGATATTGCAACGATATCAAATCTGGTGAGGCGGTAAAGATTTCTACTTAGTCTGATTTACTCAAATACTAGAATAATGCAGTAGTTTTGACTGTCAAAATTTCCCACCAATGGGTGATAAAGTTGTCACAACCCTACGCCAAAACTAACATAAATTTCTCGAAATAAATGAAAATAATCGCCTTAAAGTATTTAGTTTAAAAATTCGTAAGAAACATATAAATACCTAGTCAGGTTTAACAATAATAATTTAACATTTATTAAAATCGTGAGACAATATAAAATCTAGAAATTTTCCTCTTGACAAAGAAAATGAATAACAATTGAGAAAACGTCACAGATGTAAACAGTATGTATATTTTCCAGTTATTCTCATAATCGGTAATTGAAACTAAGCTGTATTGTAAGCATACAGGGTTTTCTTTTCTTCGATCGAATAAGGTTCTATAAAACAATATACGATTACGTTTTCCCGCGTGACAATCTATGAGTATGACTATGTTGAAACTCCACCTACACTTGCGACGTTTTTGACGTCACAGTATTTACTGCTTTTATATCTGCAATATGTCGAAATAGTCTGGCTACTCTCATATTTACGGTTTAAATTTAGTGATTTTATCAGAGAATGAGAATTTGGACGCAGTCCACTCTATAAGCCATCATAAACAAAAGTTTTAAAACGAAATGTTTCCCAATTTCACACTAAGTATTGTTCATGTTTCCCGTCCAAATTCAAATAACATTACACTGTGACAAATTTGTATTACGAAGCGATCGAAATAATAAAATAAACAAAAACTTGACAATATTTCTGCAATCATTTCCTTCAGCACTTTAATTTCAGTGGGAACATCACAGTTTCAGGTGGACTACTTGGGTATCTAAAGGCGATGAATATTTCTTACGATTAAGTACCTACCATTATGCTTGTTTATGTTAAATAGGGAGCCAGGAAAGCAAGAAAACACTATGATACAAAAAAACAACTACCGTTCGCAATCGTGGTTTATTCGAAGGGAGTGAAATCGGTGTACAACCCCACATATAATAGTTTATAAAGGCGGTTGCTTTTTTGCCTTCTTACCTTCAATTAATACATATATCTATTGTGGTTTGATTAAAACACCTTGCTCTATTATTTCGTTTTATAAACACAGCATACGTTTTAAATTTATGTGATTTAGGGTAAAGAGCACGCCTCAAAAATAGATTTACCATACACTTTCCGTACTTTTGGTTAGAAGCGTCACATTTTAATATTAATTATACTTTAATATTAATTACACCTTACAATCGAGACAAACTCAACGATTTCACATAACATGTTATTGTTGTCTAAAAATACAAACATATTTAACAAATATTGCATAAAGTAGGTGAGATTATAGCTGTAAGTGGGGATTTTTGAAATTAAACACCGATACCCCACATTTTCGGTAGTTTCATATGAAAGTTTCGGTAGTTTTACCATGAAAATGTGACACGAATATCAAATACATTATTTTCTTGCAATATCGTTTATATTGTAATACATGCACAAGTCTTACTACCGCAAAAGGTTTAAAACCAGAGCCTTGGGTTGGTAATCATAAACGACTGGATTTTTTTCCATTAGGTTATACGTCTGCTAGTGTGTGTTTGTTATGTGACAATTTAAAACTGTCCTAATGATTGGAGAGTAAATTTTTCAAATGATTATATATCAATATTTATGTGTAAATAACAATTTAGCTTTTTAAATGTGAACAGCCTATTTAATAGCAATAATAATCTTTATTGCCAAAACAATAGCATTAGACACTTCCCCTGACTACCAGTCCTTAACACCCAGCACGATACGGTACAAACTAGGGCAAATACGATTAGCCGAAGGTACTTAGTCCGACGATGTGATCGAATCCATTGCGGACCGGTCACTTTGAACTTTAAATTAAACAAATATATGATTTTATGGGATTGGAAGAAAGACTAATAAAATTATTTACTTTATTGTCGTTGAACGGCATACAGCATCTAGGGCATGCAAATAAGAAAAGAAAAAAATCGAACAAGTAGAAGAAAAACGAATTTATTTTTTGAGAGCGCAACCGCAAATGCCGGCTAGTTCTTTTCCGTTTTCATTTAGTTTCAGATTACTGGTTTATACGCTCACTTTCCTCCCAATGAAGCCGGAATGTTAAAATTTCGTTTTTCGCAGCGGAAGAAAAGTTATCACTTTCCGCCGCGATAGCAGAAAAAACATTTTCTTAAGAGCAGCAAAATACGATTAATTATTTGAATAACCATCTTCACTAAAATTGAAACAATAGTTGGCGACACTCTATACGTGTCGTTTGTCACTCTATAGTTAATTTATTCAACACGTTCTCATAATTTGATTGTAAATGCGAGAAGAATGCAATTCGATACACTTCAGGTTGGTAATTATTCTCGAAGCCACGGTAATTATTAAAGGCTCATGTCTACGTCGCTGGGCAGAGTTAAGCTTTGTACTTCTTGAGTTATAGATAACCATGTTTACAAGTAAATCACGAGATAGGTGATCTCGTGATTTACTTTATAGAAAATCTAATTGACGTTAGTGGTTCGCTATCAAGGAATAAAACTGACGGTTTTTTCTTGATTGTTCGAGTCATAGATATTTACGATTTAATTGTTCAAATGTTAATAGACATTTTCGTATTCGGGGCTCAGACAAATACAAAAGCTAGAAATATTTTTTAAATCGTTCCTGCGGTTTTACATTTATAGCTGCTGCATAAGTTTTATATTTATAATTGGCATTGGTGGTGATACCGATGAGCACCAAGTAAACTTATTTTGGGTGTATGCTATCTTTTTTCCATAAAACAAAAAGAAAAGAGGACGATGAGGAACATTTTCGAAAGGATATGGAACTTTTGAGGTTCGTCAGGACATGTAACAAACAAACTGTAAGCACTAAACTAGTTTGTCTCTTTCTGTCAAAGAATACATACATACATATCTTCACGCCAAGTCCCTTACGGGGTAGGCAGAGAGTATCGAGTGCCAGACCTCACGATCCTAACAAACCTGTCTTGCTTCCGTCACATCCATAACCCTTTTCATACAAACACGCCGGTTTCGGAGACTCTTGACACCACCCTCGGATAATATCCGATTGATCTGATCGTGAAATGTCAGCCTTGGTCTCCCCGGGTACCTACATCCATCCACATTCGCATTGTATATCTGCTTTTGTTGAAAGAATGAAGAGAAAAAGTCAGAATTAATTTAGTGGGTGCGCAACGAAATTGCAACCATTGTTTTTATAATAAAAAAAAATCAAAAAATCTTTATTCAATACTAAATGCATTAACATTTTTAAAAGAGGGTAGCGTTTCCTTTTAAATGCAACAAAGCATTTGTGTTAGGATAATATTATACTAGATATCCCGGCGAACATCATTGAGAAAAAATAAAACATTGTTTGTATCTGCAATTTTCCCGGATTTTCTTTTCATAAGAACCTTTTCCTGACGTCAACACAATACAAAAAGAATTAGCCAAATCGGTCCAGTAGTTCCGAAGAATCATTTTTATTCTATAAAATAACTCGTTGACCCGACAGTCATTATCTTGTTTTATGTGTGAATATTGAAGTCGAATGTCAATCAACTAACAACTATGTAGGTAAAATTTATATTTCTGTTACTTAGTTTATGTAAGTTTCTTACCCACTTACTTCCGTAAGTACATACATAATGCTCAAATCGCATAATGTTCAAACAAAATACACTTCCATAAAGTATCTTCACGCCCATATCCCCGAAGAGGTAGGCAGAGGTACAACCAAGGCACCCACGACTAGCCGAAGACACTAAGTCCCACAATGTGATAGGTGGCATGCCTATCGCCAACCGGGCACATTTCCAATCCCGACCAACATTTTTTTAAATTAGAAAATTTGAAAAAACCAATTTTCTTTATGTTGGCCGACCCGGGATTCGAACCCAGGACCTCATGCAGTCAAGTCCAACACCCGGACCGCTAGACCACAGAGGCGACTACACTTCCATTTTATCTTTAACTCAATTAAATCACTAATAAGGCTTTCACTTTTACTCTACCTTGTACTTATTCTACCTGTTTATACCTGGCGACTCCATAGATGGCAAGGATAGAAGAAGGCAACTATTATTTTTTTAATTTTTTGCAGTATAGTCTTTTTGCCGATACCATATAACAAGTGGGTCAACTAAATCGCAAAAACTTAATAAATTATTTGAATACATTATTTGCACTCGATTATTCTAGATAGACAATATTGTCACAGACATATTAACGCAAATATTATCTAGTACATATTGTTGATTGCTATTAAATAACGCATACTGGTAAATATCTGTGTTAATACTAGCTATTGCCCGTGGCATTGCGCGCGTGGTTAATAGTCCAACAGAAACATTTTTTTGGGATAAATACTATCCTATGTGTTAATCCAAGTTAGCTTCTAAGTGTGTGCCAAATTTTATGAAAATCGGTTCAACAGTTTTTGAATAAATAACAATCAAACAAACAAACTTTCGCTTTTATAATATTAATAGGATGCGATTTATATTTACTTACATATAAAGATATATAGGTTATGAAATAAACGAACACTCAACACACAAAAAAATGTTACTGCGCAGAAATTGTTCGATCTTTTTTAGTCTAGAACAAATAAGCAAGTTGATTTTAATTGTTCGTGTACAGAGTAATTTACTACAGAACATTTTTTTACGACTAGTCTAGAATCAAAAGTAAGTAAGTATCAACGAAAAACCGTTCAAGGTGTTTTCTTTAAAACCAAAATTGCATAAAACGATGTACTTACTCCATATATGAAGGCAATATCGGTACGAAACATTTTCAAAGGTAAATGTAGTAGACACATAAAAAATGCTTTAAAAAAAAGTCTATTGAAGAGGAGGCAAATAAGCTAGCGGTTTTCTTCGAGGTAAGTGATCTGAACAAACATCAAACAGTAGCAATATCTAGGCTTGCCCTCTTTTTGAGAAATAATAATCGCTTTACGAAGATACTTGGGGTGAAAACACCCTCGCTACTCTATCTGTATAAATAAATAAATAAATATTATTATTAATAATTATCATGAAAAGTATAAATAAATGAATAAATATCCCTGGACAAGCCACACAAATTGAATCTAACCCCAAAATAAGCAAATTATATGCTTGTGTTATGGTTGTTAGTCAACGATACTAATACATAGTAATACTAAATTAGATACCAGAATAAATTTAATAAACACCCAGATCCGGAAATGCAGACATCTAAATGTTAATCACACAAATGCCTGCCCCGTCGGGAATCGAACGCAAGCCTCTTTTTTTTTTTTGAATGACTAATGTTTTGCTAATCTTTCGATTTTTTACAACTTCACCGAACTTTGTGGGCCGAGCAGAGTGCTCAGCCCGAGACATCATTATTTAGATGGATTGGGCTGTTACCTACAACGCCAGCACCAAGGGCTGTCTCCCGGGAGACCGTATCTCGACTTGGTGCTGCGTTCTGGTTACTGGAACGCAAGCCTCGCGGTTCGTCGTTGTAGCCATTCGATCAACTGTATGATATAAAGGTAAACGTACCTCCTTCCTTTGATCAGGTTATATTTTTTCACAACTCTTAAGCTTTATGTTGGTTTTTAAATCCACCCACAATGTTTCTGAATTCACAAAACAAAACAGTTAATTATACTTAGTAAATTCAGTGATTGCTGACGTTAATGGGATTAAAATATCTTTGTGTGTTGAAGGATTTTGTAAACAAAAGGTTTTTGTTGGCGAAAGATGAAGTTTAAAATAATTTCCTCAGAACATGATCATTGATATTAAATCGCGCGATGTCGTACATTATTTGAGCTTTGATTAAATTAAGTAGAGAGTAGTTCTTGTCCGTGACTTTACCCAAGTTTTTAAAGATGTTAACGCACCCACAGGAGTGGGTAACGCACTACCTGTTTCTACTTTCAAATAAAGAGGATTCTTTTATTATTTTCGTTCTCTAAGTGTTATGAAAAAAGAAGTAAATAGATTTCCTGGCAGCACAAAACCTCTCTTTAGGTCCATCCCCAAGAGGTAGGCAGCTGCACAACCAGGGCACTTACGACTAACCAAAGAAGTAAGTCCTAATGTAATAGCCTATTGTCAACCGGGCACATATCTTGTCCCGGGCAACGTTATTTTTATTATAAAATTGAAAGTGAGCATTTTGTATTTTTTTGTTGGCCGACCCGGGGATCAAACCCGGGGCCTCAAGAAGTCAAAGTCAAAAGTCTGACGCCGGACCGCTAGACCACACAGGCGACAAAATCTATATTGATGACTACCGGCTACATTTAGCTCTAACACGCACACACATGCATATCTTTACACCAAGTCCATTGCTGCATAGACAGAGTATCGAGTGCCAAGTGTTGCGATGTTCACAGACCTGTCTAGCTTCCTCCACACCGATTATATTATTCATGAATTAAATACATTTAAGGAAATACCACAGTATCACTATTATTTATCATTTTTATATAATTTCATATCTTATAAAATTCTCATGTCAGAACGTTAGTTACCGTACTCCTCCAAACGGCTCTACCGATTTTCACAAAATTTTATATACTTACATATCTGACAATCGCCAACTATCTATTTTAATACCCCTTAGTGATAAGGGTGACTCACCCCATTTTTTACTAAAATCACATAAAAAAATTGCCGAAGAACGTCTTCCGGATTAGCTAGTTTAACTATAAATACAGACAAAGAAACGGATAAGGATTTCCTAGTAATAAAAATACCTATCACCTATAGATACCTATCCAAAATGTTAACGGCAAGTTATAAATCTGCAGTTAGAGTATTAAATATGCCTAACAAATAATACACAGTACGAAACAAGGTAGTAGCGAGCACTAACGTTAAGGTGGCAGGAATAATAAGGACTGTGGTGATTCCCGCAGTTTCTAAAGATGTTGTAGGTATAGTTATAAACAATTTACATTAAATATTTCTGTTTGCCGCACTCCGTACTTCGTCTGTGGCCGCTTAATTTGCTCTGGACAGCGTCAAAACAGGCATAAAGAGTGCGGTATAAACAAAAATAGCCGCGAACAAAACAATGTGTTCTGGGAATTAATTGCAGCCATGAGTTTATCACTGGGAACTATGAATACTTCGCACGTCTTTTTAATTGTTTGTTTGTTATTATTTTCTCATTTTCCACGTAAACACGGGGCGAAACATTGTTTATGTTTGGGAAATAGATAATGTTTTTTGCACCACTCATTTTCATATTATTGTGAAATAGTAAATTTAATGGGCTGCATCATTCTTATAAGTGTAAAAGAAGTTGGCAGTTTTACTTATCTATGTTGTCTAATTGACTAATCTTGGCTACGTTTAAGCAAAATCCATTACTTAGTAAGGGCGGGGTATGGTCCGTATGGGATTGGAAGGCAGCAAACAAATTTCTTGATAGCAAAAAATGCACGTTATTTTAGGCAGTAACGGGTTCATATTTTTAAATAAGCCTGTGACTAAGAATCAGGAATTTAAAAAATAAGTCTAAAATAAAAGTAACCTGAGTTAATATTTATTATATAAATTGCCAGCCGGTAAATGACCCGTCAACAACGATCCAGGCGTTTCAGAGATTAGCAAAAACAAAGAGACAGCGAGACAGACAATCAGTCAAAAATAGTAAAAAAAAATATTTTGGTCTATGGACTCGTACATACATATGTAAGTAATTAAAAGCGGTTGTTTTATACTATAGACACTCCAATTTTATTTATTTGATAGAATGTAAATATTTATAGATGAAAAAACAATTTTATTATTTTCTGTATCACTTAAAATTTATTATTATATAACTAGCTTACCGGTTTCACATTTTACAGCATCATTATCAGGGTTATTTTGGTTTAAGTTATAGCGACCGGTATTGAAATACCGACACATCAATTAATTTTAATTTGCATTTACAGGACTCCGCAAAGTAATGTTAATAATTTTTACAAAGGCTTGAAAACCTATTGCATACATTAAGTAATAAAAAAAAACTTAAAAAGATTGTTCTATGTGGGGATTGGAACATAGACTTATTGACCAAAAATAAATACTCACTTGAACTAACTAGTATACTTAATAATTACAATATGTCATCACACATAAATCAACCAACGAGATTGAACTCTTGTATAGATGTCATAGTAAGCAACATTAAATCTGTACAAGGCATGACACATTATCTGGCTCTCTCAGATCATGAAACAGGGCAGGTATTGTTAATGAATACTGAGAAGACAAGTACTAAATCAACTTGGACTGAGCTTGTCAGAGATTATAGCGAGGAAAATGTTTCAAAGTTAATAAATTGTATTTCAAATTTAAGTTTTTCTGATGTTTATGATTCTTATGATCTAAACGATTCATTTAATAACTTTTATGAAATTTTCAAGTTGTTTTATGATCTCTGTTTTCCTATAATTAGAGTTAAAAAATCTACAGTTCAGGATAATAAAAATTGGGTAACAAAAGGAATAAGAATTTCATGCTTGAATAAAAGGCGTATGTATTTGTCATATCGCAATTCATTCAAGAAGATTAATAACAGTAAAAGTTACATAAAATATGTCAATATTTTAAAACGGTGTATTTACAAATCAAAGCAAATACAAAGTAGAAACTTTATATCAAATCACAAAAATAAATGCAAAGCAACTTGGAAGGTTATAAAAGATAATAATATAAAAGTAATGAGATTAAGAATATAAAAGTTAAAAATAAAGATGTTAGTGATTCCAAGACAATTTCTGAACTATTCAACAACCATTTTATAGATGTTGTTGGCACAAACACTTTAAATAAATTAAATTACAGTACAATTAATGACAAGACAATTACAAAAAATTCTAATACAATTTTTCTTTATCCTACCGATAGTAATGAATTATGTAAAATTATAAAATCGCTTAATCCCACGTATTCAGTAGGATATGATGAGATACGTACAGACATTATCAAAAAATGCACTAAATATATAAGTAACCCATTATCACATATTGTAAATTTGTCATTTCAAAAAGGAGAATTTCCAGATAGATTGAAACTTTCGATTATAAAGCCACTGTTTAAAAAGAACGATCCCTCTGATATTAATAACTACCGCCCTGTGACATTAATACCAGTTATAGCAAAAATATTTGAAAAGGCTCTGTAGATTAAATAATTTTTTCACAAAATATAATATTATTTCAAAAGAACAATTTGGTTTTTGCAATAACAGTTCAACAACATTGGCATGCTATTATCTAACCAAAGCAATAATAGATTCATTAAATGATAAAATACCGATTACCGCAATGTTCTTAGATATGAGAAAGGCTTTTGATTTTGTTGAACATTCAAATTTACTTGATAAGTTGTACAAATATGGTGTTAGGGGCAATGCTTGGCGCTGGATCAAAAGCTATTTACTTAACAGAAAACAGTGCACAGAAATATCAAAAATTGTAAATGGATTTAAAGAATGTCATCGTTTGAAATTTAGAATAAACTGTATCGGAGTACCACAGGGAAGCCTTTTGGGACCATTGTTATTTCTTATATATATTAATGATCTCCCTAAAATTACAACCAACCCCTACATTTTGTATGCGGACGACACTACAGTACTAATAAAATGCAAAAATGTAAATGAATATGAGAATGAAATTAATAAGGTACTAAATAAAATAATTGAATGGTTACATAATAATAATTTGAAAATTAATATAGATAAAACTAAATTATTACAATTCTATAACATAAATATGAAAAATATTCCTTTGACAATAAAATATAATAATAATGCAATTGAAGAAAGAGATAGTATAAAATTTTTAGGTGTCATGTATGATAAATATTGTAATTGGAAGTTACACGTGAGTATGGTTTGTGCTAAGCTAGATAGATTCGTATACGCTATTAGGCGGTTACGACAAATAGCTTCAAAAGAAACAGCTATTAGTGCATACCATGGTTACGTATCATCTGTTCTCTCGTATGGCTTAATAATATGGGGTAATTCGGTGGACATGAATAAGGCTTTTAAAATACAAAAAAAATGTATTAGATCAATATGTAAAGCGAAGCCTCTGGATAGCTGTAAGCCATTATTTAAAGAAAATAGTATCCTAACACTACCAAGTTTATATATAAGGGATATATCTGTGTTCGTTAAAAAGCATCCTCATCTTTTCAAATTGAATGCAGAAGGTGCACAAAGGTCTAATCGACACGTTGGAAAATTATTCATACCTAAAGGTAATATTAAACTATTTCAAAAAAATGTACATTATATGGCAGTAAAAATTTATAACCAATTACCCGACAACATTAAAAACCTGCCACTTATTAAATTCAAGACAAAACTGTCACAGTGGCTCATTGAAAAATGTTTTTACAATGTTAAAGATTTGTTTTCCAAATAAAATGTTATTTTTAGCTTTAATATTTGTGTTGTAGGTTGGGATGATTTTTTTTTAATTTATTAATTTTTTATTTCTAAAATGTGTATGAATTTAATTTATATGACCAATTAATTTAGCTTAATTTTATAAATAATTTTAATTCAACATAATTACGATACAATAGATTTTTAATATATACGAATTTACAAATCATAATTTTCATGCTAGATCATAGCAAAATAGGTATAGATCTCTATTTAACTAATAAGACCTGAATTGTCACCCTATTATATGCAAATAAAGAATTATTATTATTATTATTATTATAGCGCTGATAACGCAATGAAAAGCGAAATCCGTAGCTATTCCTATAATAACAAAATAAATTTTAAACGATAACTTCTTAAAGGGAGTTTTGGCGCTATTGAGAGAAAAGATGGTCGAAGTTTTTTTCATAATTATTGAATTTCGTGTTAATATTGAGTGAAATTAGTCAATTTTGGTGGCATTTTGTACAATTTTGTTCAGTAAAAGTGCACAAATCGTTATCTCGTATCCTATATTTCCTCGTTGCCGCCAAAACTCATTTCATGAGCTTGTGTAAAAAGGCCACCGTTTTACCCAAGAGCCTGATATGACTTACTGACGACTTATGACTGATGACTAATTAAAATTAATTGAAATTGATAAAAAATTCGATGCAAATGACTACTTGACTAATGGCTAAATACTAACGTGAAGGCCAAAACCTAAAGAAAGAAGAAGAACTTCTTAAAGCAGTAGTAGTGTTTCTTCTCTCAAAATATTAATATTTACAAGTTTAAAAACTCACCTACGATGGCAAACATAAAGTAACGGGTGGTTGGCAATCTGATGCTGAGATGTATAAAACCTAGTATCTAAAACCAGAATGCAACAGAACTGAAGAAATGAGTGCGACAACCATAAAGATAAATATAAAATAATGAATATATATAAAATAATGATTTTATTAATGAAGTATAATGTGCAGTCTATCACAAAAACAATATCTGTATATCGATTCATATCATTAGGAAATATCAAACACAATTCAAGTTGAACGGCCCTCCCATGTCGGTTCAAATCACTAAATTGTTTATTTCCGTATACCTTTTGTATCCACAATACAACACTTCTTTGTTTCATAAAAATATGGTTGGACTTATTATGTATCTACATACAGTATTCTTTGTGAAGAACTTTTTATAACTTGGTAGGCAGCTCGTAAAAGGCGAGCATTGGCTCACCGTCACTAACACCGTGACACCTGACAAGGTGGTAGAGTTTAGCAGCGACTCGCCCGGATTGGTACCACCGCCTTACCTATTCCTGCCGCCATAACGTCATCACGTGTTCCGGTTAGGAGGGTAAGGTAGCCGGTAAACTTACTTTGATGAATGAACAACGTTAATGTTCAAGTTTTCACTTCTATCGGCACTCCCGGAATGCAACCCGTCGTTTTTTTTTCTTTTAAGCCACGGTTATTTCTTACCACCAGGAGACTTGTTCGCTGACCTGTCGAACAACAACTCTCTTTCGAACAAACACCGTCGACATTTTTCTTAAGCAAACAAGTTTACTGCAAATACGACCTTAAGTTACTAGCTCTTTGAAAAATAGCGAGCAAATCTTGCAAATGTTTGCTCAGAAACGCTTCCACTACAATTAGATATTTAGGCATAACTTATTTCATTTATTTAATATACGAGTATTTCATTAACATTTCTGTGATCTAGCGGTTCAGGTGTTGGACTTGACTGCATGAGGTCCCGGGTTCGAATCCCGGGTCGGGCAACAAAAAGAAAATTTGGTTCTTCCAATTTTCTAATACAAAAAATGTTACTCGGGATTATTTATGTGCCCGGTTGGCGATAAGCTTGCCAACTATCACATTGTGGGACTTAGTGTCTTCGGCTAGTCGTGGGTGCCCTGGTTGTGCCTCTGCCTACCTCTTCCGGGATATGGGCGTGAATATACTTTTTACTACATTTACCTAGCTAGCACTTTATGTATCACCTAAAATCAGTATTTGTTCTAATTCATGTAATTCATATTTAGTTATAGCAAAATAAAGTAGGCGTTAAATGCTACTTAAGCTTAAATAATAATTCATCTTCTTCCATCCTAGTCTATTATAAGTATATTTAAATCAATCTATTAGTTACATGGATTTTTATCAATAAATATATTATCTAGAAATATAGGAAGTTACAAAACATTTCTAGAATACTTCCTGAAACATATTTTAATACTTAATGGGTATTTCGATTCATTTCCGTCAATATCAGTTTAAAATACCACTTTTATATCATATTTTAGTCTAATAAGGAACAAGTTTAGGTCAGTGGTATCAAAATATGTCATCATATTATAACGACTTATAGAAATATATTCAAAATAGTTTCGCAAATACCTAGAAATAAATATGAAATACCAGCTCAGCATTACTTATTGGTACTTGATTTATTAATAGGTACTATCTGATCTGATACAAATGTCGTTGCAGATTTTTTGATAGTACGTTATATATCTTTATACCTACATTTAAACTTGGTACGCGTCACGTTATTTGTTTGCGATGAACTCCTAAACTACTTAACCTATTTTTATCAAATTTGTACACCGAGTGCAGTTTTTAGATTTAATTTGTTGCGGGCGAAACCGCGGGTAACAACTAGTAACAGATAAACTCTCATCTTCGCTTGCCGAAATAAAACTATACTTAATATATTAGTATAAAATTTAGTTATCAATTAAAATTGAAATAACTAAATAAATAATTGTTTGACATTCTAAATAATAAAATATCATTTCAATTTATGATTATATTATAACTACATATTAATGACTATATTACATTAGTGTTATAGATATATACAATACTTTTATAAAATATACAATACTTATCTTCATCATTTGTGGTCAATAAATACTAAAACATTAATAAACTAGCTGCTACCTGCGGTTTCGCCCGCGTTTTCACAGAAACCCGGTGTGCGATCGGGATTAAAAATAGCCTATATGTTAATCCAGGTCACAATCTATCTGTCTTCCAAATTTCAGACAAATCCGTTCAGCCATTCGAGCGTGAAAGAGTAACAAACATCCATACATCCATACTTACAAACTTTCGCATTTATAACATTAATAGGATTTAAAGGCGTAATAATCCCGACGACATTGTAAAAACCTCGCGGTTAGTAGCACTGTCCACATTTCGAACATATCAATCATCTTTTAAATCGTTGTCGGTACTGTATCATGTTACAGGCATTTCAGAATTCAATGTAAGATTTAGTTCCGCCTGCCGCCAACATAATTTAAAATGCCACTTAAATATTTTAGCCATTAGCCTTATTAGGAGCAGTTTGATACCAATCGCCCTTATGAAACGTAATTGAAATGCATGATCAAACCAATAAATACATCTGATAACCATTTTGCTAAAGTGACCACTACGTACCACGTATGACCGGATGGTTTATTCAACGGGAACATGACAGCCGTTTTATCAACCATATATTGCTTAGTAGTTTCTCACTGAAATCTGCCTTAACAAATTCATTAAAACCGTCTTTAAAAAAATGTATACTAAAGTACTTGTTGTTTAAGTTGATATCATACTCTTTATTGAACTGTAATCTGAATCCAATCTATACTAATATTATAAAGACGAAATGTTTAATTTTTTTGTTTGTTTCTTTGAAATGAATAGGCTCCAAAACTACTGGACCGATTTCAAAAATTCTTTCACCCTTTTAATGTGACATTGTAACTGAGTGGCCTAGGCTTTGTTTTATCAAAATCGGAGCCGTAAAAGCCATGTTATGCAGGCGAAGCTGCGTGAAAATGCTAGTATTATTATAAAATACTAATTTTAGAACGTGTAGACACAGTTTACTCTGTTATTCGCAAATCCGATCAACTTCACGTGAGGGTGGTAAATACCCCTTGGTCTACTGGTATACATAAGGAATTTTGGCCTAGGTAGGTAGAATGGGTGGTTATGGGTAGCAAAAATGGGATATGATATATATCTGTTCTTTTACTATCTAATATGAAGTAATGTAAATGTTCTGAAATTATCTGGAATGATCTAGAAAGTTCCAGAATGTATGCACCTGATGTAATCTATCCAGATTGTTTTAGAAAATTCTACAAATTTCTGCAACAACCTAAATTTATCTTCGTATTCATAACCTCGAAAATATAGGCAGTCACACCTACCACCCAAGACTAGCCGAAGACACTAACTCTCACAATGTGATAGGTGACAAGACCTAGTAAGTTCCAAAATGTGCATATGTGTGTGGGTGCGTGTGTGCGTACGAGCGTGCATGCGTGCATGCGTGCCTGTGCGCGTATGGGTGGGTGAGTGTTAGACGAATATTTAGGTAATATGCCATCATACTTGGATTACAAAATATCTAATAAGTAGCAAAATGTGCGACTAAACCTATACTACTGAATTATAACTAAACTAAGATACGAATTGTCGGCCTTCCACTTTTCTATGGAGTATAGAGGATTTTGGATTTTGGAGAGAGTGCATAGTATTTTCATGTCATTTTCAGTTCAGTTGAGATAAATAAATTATTTTCTTTTTATTATTCCAACGGTCAAGTAACTATTATACCTCGGTCACATCTTTGATCAATTCCTCACATCCTTTAGGTAGCCTAAGATTATTATAATTCAGTAAATGATACAGATTTTTATTTGTAGATTGCAATGTAAGCTGATAATACATTTTGAAAAAAATCGGGTTAATTTTACTAAAAAAACTGCAATCCAAAATGTTTTAGCCATGGTGATAAATTAAAATTGCTAATCTAAACACGAAAGCTTCGCCCGACATGTTTACAACTACGTAACATTTGATTGTTATTTTTGGTGGAATAGTGAAATGTTTTATTGTATTGGCAAACCGACAGCTATGTAACGATAACTTTTTATTTTCGTCATTAATGCATTTCTAGCTAGGTAAACGGGGAAACCGTTAAACTATTTTAGTTTTTCCTTAAGACGTAGGTATGTCTGAAAGATTGCTTTTAAGAATTCTATAAATATTTAAGGATTATACAGTGAAAGTTATACCCATTTATTTAAAATGTCAATTAAAAATATAAAAAGTGCTGTGATTTAAATTTTAAAATGTATACAAATATTTAATTTCTTTAAATTTAATTAAATATTTGCACACCACAATGTGGTAGAATATGGTGTATGCTTAAATATCTTTGTAACAACTTTTTAACACATATATTCCGCAAATAAATAATTTTCATTTTCATAAACTAAATGCTATGTTCTTTAGGTTTTATTTTTAAAAAGCGATAGATGCTTAAACTATTTTAATGGCATCAATTAAATTTCCAATTTCCTGGTGGTATGAAGTACACAATGCCTAAAATATGATATTGTTGTACTGACACTTTCAAGTCGCGCTATTAAGACCCTATGCGTCAGTGAGATTACCGGCAGCCCATTCTCCAAATCGGAATACTAAAGTGGGGTACTGAAGTTATGACAGCATGAATGGGTAACGGTTTGGTACAAGTCGTGCTGCAACAGCTGGTCCGTGTTGGGATTCACCGCTTTACCTATTCCTGCTGACATAATGACAGTGTCATGTGTACAAATCGTGCTGCATCACGTACACGGACGTGTAGGGATTCACCGCCTTGCTGTCATAATGGCAGTGTCATGTTCCGGTCCGGAAGGGTATAGTAGGTAGGTAGGTAGCAGGTTTATTTGCACAATAGGCTTAAGACCCGTGACGGCCACCTACAAAATGTATGGTGTCTTTGGGCCACGGTTGTCCTTTACCATCAGGAGAGTTATATGCAACCATGCTGTCTTATTATATGAAAAGAGTCATATATATGACGAGACAGAATTTATTACATCAATATTAATAAGTAGTGAACAAAAAGTTAATGACACATACTTTTCTCACATTGCTTGAAACATTCTTAAGATCATATTTTCCTGATTTAATACAATCAAAGATCGTGTTATTTATTAAAACATTCATTCTGTAACATACACCTACTACCTACATAACAAAGACAAATATTTCTGCTATTTTGTTTAATTAAAGACCCTTTTATATTATGCGATATTAAGCACAGTCTAACTAAACTTGTCCTAGGCATTTTAGGTATAAATTTAGATAAAACATGATATATGAACTTTAAAATAAACACGATCGCTTCAATTTTAAAATTAAATTTGACTGTATCCTATAGGTTATTCCAAGTGGTATTTCGTAAAGGTATTTATTTATTCTAAGAACTAAAGTGTTAGCACAAATAATGTTATTTTATAATAATCAAATATCTATTTAAATACATTAATTATTCGTCGGCTTGAGACGAAAGGTTACAGGTTCAAATCCTGTCTGGGGCGAAATCTTTTCTTTCTTTAAAAATTTATAGAATATTTAAATGCATATTTAAAAGAAATCACAATTTTATTAGCTTTTGCGCACTTTTAGTTTCTTGTTTATCAAGTAGTTTGCTTTATGAAATTTTGCCTTTGTGAAACCTTTTAAAAGATTATAATGCTTTTTTTTATGATATTGGAAGGCAAACAAGCAGACAGATTTCCTGATGGTAAGACAAGTAAGTACGTAGTTGACAAGAATCAATTATTTGATATTTTGATATGTGACTCAATTCTACAGAGTATTCGAGTTATTGTGTTATCAAACAATTAATAGTCATCTATCTCCATCTTCTAAGTATACATACATACATACATATCTTCACGCCAAGTCCCTTACGGGGTAGGCAGAGAGTATCGAGTGCCAGACCTCACGATCCTGACAAACCTGTCTTGCTTCCATCACATTCATAACCCTTTTCATACAAACACGCCGGTTTCGGAGACTCTTGACATCTTCTAAGTATGTTATTTAAAATTGTGTATTTTCACAAGAGTGCAAATTAATAAGCTGCAATTATTTTATTTGCTTTCTTTTCAGTTTCTATATTTTTACTAATTCTGAGGGCTATAATCGAAGCCCAAATCTAAGTTATATCAAATCCAAAGAGATAAAAGTTAATTTTTTCTATAAATTTTGCACAGGTTTTAGTTTCTGCTTTAAGTAAGAATTGACTTCAATAATTGCATATTTTTGTTTCAAATAATTCGTATACAACTTGTATGTAGGTACATTCGTTTTTTCTAATTATTTTCATCTTTTTAACCCAAAGACTGCAGGTCACCAGGTGACACAAAATATTTTTGTCATATTAGGTATATTTCTATTATATACGCTAAGCATGTTTTGATTATATTATGTATATTGACACAGAGATACGTAAAGAAATACAGCAAGTACAGATTGGATTTTAATTGTCATCATTACATATGATGACAATTAAAATCCAATCTGTCAAACTTGACGTAGATTCGTAATGAACGAAAAAGTCTAGTCATGCGACAAATCACGGGAGTGTTACACAACCGAGTCATTCTATGGATCCAAAACCGAATGCACACTTTGAATTACGGTTGTATTGATATTTCACTTCAATTATGTTGATATTTGTAATTATTTGATTAAGTTTTTGGTGCCATTTTTTCATAGTAATCAAATTTCGTGTTTATATTGAGTGAAATTGGTTAATATAGGTGGGAATTAGATTAATTTTGTTCAGTGAAAGTGCACAAATGTAATAATCATGAAGAACTTAGTGTATCGTCTATTTCCTCGCTTCCGTCAAATCTCGCTAGATGAGCTTGAGTAACGAAGCCACCGCTTTACTCAAGACCCTGACCTGACATGACTTTGTACGTAGTGACTAATGACTGTATAAGAATTAACTAACTTGACATTGGCAAATTAAGTCGTGCAAAACGATCGAAAGCCATATTTATAAAACAAGAAGATGCTTGATCATCGAAAGAATGTATGCGCCCGTTTTTGTTGGCTTTCATTGTTTCTCTATATGCACGACAAACGTGACATAACATTCGGTAATTATCTTAATATTTGTCTTTTTTTTTTAAAAAATGAGCCATACCATGTATTGAAAAACCGTAGTTAATAAAACGGTCTAAATAGAAGCCCCGCGGTGTTCGCGGTGTGTAGGTACCAAGTGAATATCTAACCCAATACGCGTAGATGTTTATATATGAAGATAGTATTTATTTACTTTGATTTTAATTACTTCTACATACGTTACTTTTCTAATTAATTAGTGACGAAAATACGCATTCGGTAAATGCTGTATCTTGATCGCTTATATACAAATTAAAACATAAAAAAATATAGACCTAATGATGTCACGGACACCCACTACTGATAATACGAGCAATTACTGTATAGAAAGTTTTAAAGTAGATAAGATTTCTTTATCAACCTTATTAATCAACTTTGTTACTCATAATAACATGAAAAGTAGACACTCTTAAAGCTTACCTCATTTATAATAGTTAATCTATAGTTATCTTGGTATATAATACGGCTAATATTCGCTATTTACACAACAGGTAATCCCCCACATATTGCCGCAATACGAAGAGCCATCACATAGGACCAAAATATATGTACGCCGTTAGACCTATTAGTTATTAGTAGTATATGATTTGTTCGAAGATGTTAGAAAAAGCAACAGGCTTTATTCACAAAATGGAGGTTGCATATATCCGTCACAAGTAGATACAGAAGACGGGAAGTGATTTGCCTCTCGAAAGCCAGCAGTTATAGCTGTCAGGGAAAACCCAGCAAGGAAATTTGTTATACCTTTTACTTGCGCACGGGAGAAAGTTGCTGTGAAATCTAAATGTAAGATAAGTCCAAGTATTTTAAAATCTAGATATAAGTACATAAATCCCGCGTCACGTTGTTTGTCCGCGATAAACTTCGAAACTACCCACTGAAACGATTTAAATTAAATTTGCACACTGTGTGCAGTTCGATCTAATTTAAATATATCTTGATATATCGCAGACGAAGCCGCGGGTAAAAGCCAGTTATATTTAAACGATGTTAAATATTTTAAAGTAAATTGCAAAAACTGATCTAACCATAAAGTAAAAGAAAACTTTTGTCTGACATGAAAAAGTTTAGGGGTTCCATAGGTGTGCCTGATTTTTAGGCTCTTTAAAAATATGATTGGCAACTATGTTAAAAGGAGAAAATATTTCATAATTTGTCTTTACTATTGCTTTTACGTTATGTGAATGTATGAATTTCCTTTTACCTTTTATTGCTACTAGATAAATGGCATACAAGTTCATTTTCATAGGATAAATAAATATTTTCTATTGTGCTCCTGCATACACAAATTCCTATTAAGAAACAGATTAGTAACTGTTTTATTCAGGGTTATTCAGCTAACAATGTTTCAGTGCATTCCTTCAATATATTCAAATTCCTTCAAATAAAAAGGATTCATCATCATAGGATGGCACTTCTAATAATCCCGTTGCAAAAATATAAAATTATATTTTTGCAACGGAGTTTATATTTTTACAGATAGGAATTAGGTGTAGACACGTAGCTATATAATATGATAGTGCTCCTATAGGGGATATGCCTGGTAAATAACATTAAAATAATGAATTTCAGGATGTTACAAATATCCATAAATCTACGAAAGCAACAACATATTCGAATAAAGTAAATACGGGAGTCTAGTGTGATAACTTAAAACTTCCTTTTATTTCTAGTTTATATGATAACGATAAAACACCATTATTTATAATTCATACAACCAACAAAAACAACCCATGGGAGAGTAGTTTCTATAAAAAAGAGGCCATTCTTGCTCGAGTCTTCACCTTAAACGGTTGTTAAATGATATGAGTAGAAGTAAATGTTACATTCAAACTTTTAGCACGTTGCAAAATGTGATGCTGTTGTAATTAACTGTTTTTTTTAACAATAGCGCTGACAAAAAAGTGACAAATTATCCAATTCAGATTCTGATACCCTTATAAAGCACATTAAATACATTAATAATACTATAAATAATTAGTAATTTCACAAAAATGATGTCATTGTAAATAGCTACACATCCCGTTTTTTAGTCAAAAGTGACATAATTAGCCTGACGGAATTGGAGTTTTATAAACACAATAAATACGATGCAATATATAAAATAAAACGATGATAATTAAGAAATAATACATAAAAATGATAAGTCCACTTACCAACGTGTGATAGGCCGGTGAGATCTGATTCTGAAATAAAAAAAATATATGTGTGAAAATAATGAAATGGAAGCAAGTGTTAAAACAATTATACTACGAACTAATATTTGAATGAAGCAAAAACACTAGTGGAAAAGCACAAAATGAAGTTGGATGAAAATGCCGGAATGATGTAATTTTTGTAATCATCGTCAGTATTACATATAACATTTTAAAAAAAAGCTAACACCACTGCCAACACATTTTTTAACAAAGTTACTCTCTTTAGTAACCAAGCGACGAGACGTATATTTTTTTTCTATTAAGACATTCGTATCACAATCATATCTTCACGACAAGATCCTGTCTGGGATGGCGAAGCGTGTAGAGTGCCAAGTGCCACGATGCCTGCGGAAGTGTCTAGCTTCCTCCAACTTCATTACTCTTTTCTAACAGTCACTCCGGTTTCGGAAAATTTTGACCAGAACACTTTAGCTTTTTGGAAATCGGTAGTAACAGTATTGGACCAAATTCTGCTACCAAAGGCGTTATCTGTAGGTACTGTTAGTACCAGTAGCAAACCGATGTTATTGGTTTAACAATTTAATACTGGTATTGGTACAATAATATCGGTACCACAAATATGTAACGTATTGTTTTCTATTTCATCAATGACATATATATTCCTCCTTCAGAAATTCAAACGATACCGCTATCGAAAACGAAAATTGGCAGCGCCTCATCTGTATTTAAGGAATACCTTTATTAGGTGCAGGTATTTATCTAGTACAGATATTTGCTGGATATCAGTATTAGAACTGTCTACTAAGTCTACGGAGTACACACGTACGCGTAATGGGTACTTACTTTACTTTGGAAACGGTATCCAGGTATCGAAATGGCAAGAACATCAGTTAGTCAGTACTCAGTATATACCTATCAGTATATACTATCCATATATACCTACCTATCAGTATATTCCTACCGGGACAAGTTACACAAATTGAATCTAACCCCAAAGTAAGCAAACAACACGCTTGTTTTATGGGTGTTAGTCATCGATACTAATACATAGAAATACTTAAATAGATACTAGAATAAATTTAATATACACCCAGACCCGGAAATGCAGACACCTAAATGTTCATCACACAAATGGCTGCCCCCGTCGGGAATCGAACCCGAGCCTGGCGGTTGGTTGAAGTAGTTAGGGTTATACGCTAGCCATTCGACCAACGATGCGGTCAATATATATGTATAATGTGAATTACAACGCCTATGTACTTGTTTTTTTTTCTAGGATGCCTAATATGTTGCTAACCGCGAGGTTTTAACGACTTCACCGGGCTAGGAATTTACTTGATTATCTTCCGATATCAGATATGTGTAGATGTGAAGCCCGTCGAAAAAAAGTAACGGATTGTCACAAAATTATTAGTTACACAAGAAATCATTTATTATAGCGTATCTATTCATTTCACTAAAACGAGTCTTATACAAGATGTTAGATAATAATTTATTAATTTCTCTCATAATAGATACAATGTCCAAAGTCTAATTACTGCTTACTGCTGATTTTTTTGCTGTGCTCAATGTTACAGTTAATTTTATCTAATTGACAATTTGTAATGATGTAATATCGATTACCTAAATACTATGATTCATTGATCACGTGTAATTTGTTGCAGTTTTTACATTCAGATTGCGATGACGGTTGAAATTTTCATAAAAAATAATTTTGAAGTAAGTATGATCTGATTCCTCCAATTTATGGCTTAAAAGCTATTAATTCGAATATTATTTTTTTTAGTTTCTTTTCCATTTGAAAAAAAATTTGGCTTCATTCGAATTTCTTGGAATTCCGGAATTAAAACTTTTTTGAAAATCTTTTTTTTTCGGGGCATTCGACGTAGACTTGAGAACATTTATATTCCCTACATCATCATCATCATCAGCCTGAGGACGTCCACTGCTGGACATCGGCCAAAGAGCGCCACAAGTCATGGTCACCAGCCGCTTGTAACCAACGACTCCCCGCGACTTTGACCAGATCATCAGTCCACCGGGTGGGAGGTCGTCCAACGCTACATCCTCCGGTGCGGGGCCGCCACTCGAGAACCTTTCTTCCCCAGCGGTTGTCGGCTCTACGAGCAATGTGGCCTGCCCACTGCCACTTCAGCTTGCTAACTCTCTGAAATATGTCGGTTACTCTCGTTCACTTGTGGATCACCGAATTACGGATCATATCTCGCAGAGAAACACCGAGCACAACTCTCTCCATAGCACGCTGAGTGACTCTGAGCTTATTTAAGAGGCCCACATTTAACGGCCAAGTCTCAGTTCCGTATGTCATCACTGGTAACACACACTGGTCAAAGACTTTCGACTTTAGGCTCTGCGGTAATTTTGACAAGAAATTACCCTTTAGCTTCCCGAACGCTGCCCATCCGAGTTGGATTCGGTGGTCGATCTCTTTCTTGAAGTTGGATTTACCTAACTGAACAGCTTGACCTACGTATGTATACTGATCAACAACTTCAAGAATTGAGTTCCCAACTTGAACTGGTATAGGTGCAACATGAACATTGGACATGACTTTTGTCTTGTCCAAGTTCATCCTAAGACCCACCTGTTGGGAAACTCTATCGAGGTCACCGGGCATCTTGCTCAAGTCTTCCAGCTATTCCGCCATGACCGCAATATCGTCAGCGAATCGAAGGTGAGTGATGTACTCGCCATTGACATTGACGCCGAGTCTTTTCCAGTCCAGAAGCGTGAAGACATCTTCCAGTGCAGCAGTGAACAGTTTCGGAAAAATAGCGTCTCCCTGTCTCACACCTTTTTGCAACTGGCTCGGTTTCGAGATTTGATCCTGTAATCGGACCGACATAGTGGCTTTTTCGCACAAACACCTCAACACTTCGATGTATCGATAGTCGATGTGGCACCGCTGTAATGACTGAAGCACCGCCCATGTCTCAACCGGATCGAATGCTTTCTCGTAGTCCACAAACGCTAGACATAATAGCCAATTATACTCCTCGGTCTTCTGTATAATCTGGCGCAGCGTGTGAATGTGGTCTACGGTGCTAAAGCCTTTAGGGAACTCGGATTGTTCGGGCGTTTGGAAATCGTCTAGCCTGCGTGATATTCGGTTCGTGATGACCCTTGAAAACAACTTGTAAACGTTACTCAGAAGTGAGATGGGTCTATAATTTTTCAAAAAGGTTTTATCACCTTTCTTGAAAAAGAGAACCACCACACTTCTGGCTTACGCTTCTGGAACACTGCCTTCGATGATTACGCAAATAAATAGCTTCTGGAGGACTTTAAGTACTGGCATTCCACCCGCTCTCAGTAGCTCAACAGTAATTCCATCGTCCCTCGGCGCCTTATTGTTCTTCGTTTGTTTCAAAGCCATCCTAATCTCGTACAGACTGACGTCCGGGATGTCTTCAGTGTAATGTCGGGTGAGTTTGGCTCTAGGGTCTTTAGCCAAACTAACAACAGGTCGTGTTGATTTGTACAGCTGTCCATATAAATTCTCGACCTTCTTCAAAATCACAGCCTTAGATGAAATTACGGTGCCATTTTCGGTCTTCAGTTTTATCAATTGCGTCTGGCCAACAGACAAATCCTTAGCGAACACCTTGGAGCCCTTATTACGCTCGATAACTTGTTTAATACGAGACGTATTAAAGGTACACAGGCCTGTCCGCAACGCCTTAGAGGCTTGTCTATTTAGCTCCCTGTACTTTTGCATGTCAACTAAAGACTGCAACCGCATTTCATCTCGTTGGCCCATGAGTTTGAGAGTAAGATCTATCTGTCGTCTCAAAATTTTGTAAAAAGAAAAAATGATAACAGCATGCATCTAATGGTACACTATAAATGTAGTTATGTACTCTGTTCACGGCGGAGACTAGAAGTAGGTACTACGGTATTTAAAGTTCCGCATATTGCAGAGACGCGGTGGAATACTAACGACATAATTATACTTTAAAAGCTGAGACCGAATAAAAAATACTAATGGATTACTAAGTTGGATAAGTACTGAGTAGTAAACAAGTAAAATATGCGCATTACTTATTTATCAATGTTAATTATAGACTAGACGTTGCACGCGGGTTCGCTTTTTTAATCATTTAGTTTTATCAGACAACCATTTAAGTTATTGGAATAAAATTAGCCTAAGTGACTTCTTATAACATTACTTGACTTGTAATAAAATTCCTGTCAATATCTGTCTAACCATTTCAAAGACTAGCCGGAACAAACATATAGTCTCATATATTTTTATGGGTTATTGTATTTTTCTAATATTTATCTAGTATTAGTAACATTATAAACGTTTTATAATTATTAATAACAGGTCCCTGAGGGCTGCATCGCATTGTGTCACTACTAATAAAACAGTTTTGATGAAACATACGCTATATTTATTAGTCTTAAAAGTCATGTTTAATATTCTTTTTTAAAAAATATTTGCTGAGCATGTAATTGATTCCTTAAAACATTATTATTTCAATATAATAGCAATATTATTGTTGTATACGTTAAAACTTGCCTACAAATAATATTGTAAGCAACTTCTTACGTTAAACCCTACTATTGAAATAATATTGCTCAAAAGTGGCGCGATAAGGATAAACAGCAAATAATAAAATTCATTAATAAAAATCTTTAATATATTTTTTTCATCAGATTCAGTAAAACAACAACTAAAACCTTTCTTACTAGGAATTGCTTACATATATTTGTTCAATAATAAAGATTAATTACGGAAAAAAACACATTTGATAAAAACAAAGAAGACGTTTATCGCTGCGTAATTTTATTTTAAATTATCTATCGTACCCTCTGTCGTCGTCGCCTCTGTGGTCTAGCGGTCCGGGTGTTGGACTTGACAGCATGAGGTCCTGGGTTCGAATCCCGGGTCGGCCAACATAAAGAAAATTTGATCATTCCAATTTTCTAATTAAACAAAAATGTTGGTCGGGATTGGAAATGTGCCCGGTTGGCGATAGGCTTGCCACCTATCACATTGTGGGACTTAGTGTCTTCGGCTAGTCGTGGGTGCCTTGGTTGTACCTCTGCCTACCTCTTCGGGGATATGGGCGTGAAGATACTTTTTTTTTATCTATCGTACTATCAATCTGACGATGTTTTGTTATTTCTCACTTCAAAAGCAATTAAACAAAAATACTTAAAAATACAGAATTTATTTTGCTGTCAAATCAATTCGAGTTTTTATGTCTACACCTAAGCGGTTTTTTTAAATCAACCCTTATACAATGACATCAGGAGATGAAAGTTTGTATGAAAATCAATGTCTGAAATACTCTCACAAAGTCGTGGGTAAACACCAGCCATATTATTATGCAGGTAACCCCTAAATGTAGTAGTAAAGTTATGTTAAATTATAGTATGAAATTTTAATAAGGACTATGATATTAGGTTGGACCTAGGAGTATTTTACTCCGTATTTATTAATTAATGTTTACAAATACAGAGTTTCTCAATTTACAAAAAATTAAGTAACTCTGTATGGAAGGCATATTATGTATGATAAAGGAAAGTAGAAATAAATAATTTTTCCTGGACAAATTACGCAAATTGAATCTAACCCTACAGTAAGCAAATAATATGCTTGTGTTATGGGTGTTAGTCATCGATTCTAATACATAGAAATACTTAAATAGATACCAGAATAAATTTAATAAACACCCAGACCCGGAAGTGCAGACATCTAAATGTTCATCACACATATGCCTGCCCCCGTCGGGAATCGAACCCGAGCCTCGCGGTTGATCGGTGTAGTTAGGCGTATACGCTAGCCACTCGGCCAACGAGGCGGTCAACTATTAGTTTAGATGAAGTATGATAACTTTTAACTCTAGACGTCAATTTGCATTTATATTATATTCGAATTACATGTTACAACTATGGTTATTTCTGTATTTGGCGTCACGGATATGTGTCATTAACACTTCCACGTTAACCATAATATGCTTAAGTTTATATTATTATGGTGTTATAATTAAAGTAAGTTTACATTAGACTTATAAGGTAAAATGCATGGGATATACTAAATGAGAGGTAAGTGTGTATACACCTTTTACGGAATTTACATTTATGGAAAATTTAAATATTTGTGTACATACAAACATACATAAATATCTTCACGCCAACTCCCTTACGAAGTAGACAGAGAGAATCGAGTGCCAGACCTCACGATCCTGACAAACCTGTCTAGCTTCCTTCACATTCAATTACCCTTTTCATACAAACATGCCGGTTTCGGAGACTCTTGAAATATTGTGCTTAAATATTGTGTACGTAAGTAGGTAATTCCAAGTATCAATATGTTAGAACGCATCCTGAGATCTCTGTTTGCGAAATATATGTGAGACCTTATAGTTACAACACTTAACGAGTGCTGGTATAACTGAGCCGGTCTGATGATGGAGCTCAAAGATAGGAGACGTAACAATGGAATGCCTACTGGTAAACACATCGAGTTTGGACTTGTTAGATTCGTCTTATTTAGGTTTGTTCATTTTTTCTGATGACGAGGACTTTCCGATGAAAGAGCTGGGAGGTGGCTGATGGATCATATTTTAAAATTTAAGGTATTATGTTTTATAATCTTTATAGTTTATCTGAAGCGTAACAAAAAGAGAGGTGTTGTGAGTGAGCGTGTGTGTGTGTGTGTGTGTGTGTGTGTGTGTGTGTGTGTGTGTTTGTTGGTGTGTGTGTGTGTTGGTGTGTGTGTGTGTGTGCGTGTGTGTGTGTGTGTGTGTGTGTAGTGTGTGTGAGTGTATGCTTGACTAAGGCATCATACATTTTGAACGAATGGACCGATACAAAACGAGGGGCTTAATAACCCAAGACTGAAAACAAGGATTGTTGTCGGTTGGTGGTGCCTGTCCAGGTATTTGCTAGATATCGAAATCGGGACGCTATCGGTACAATGAGCAATAGGCACCCACTTTGAAAGCGGTATCTAGATATGGAGTTGCAAAAACCACCAAGTACCGACACAGAACCAGTACCTTTGACATTGGTTCCAAGCACTACGATGCTTGGAAATAGCATCATATGTATCTACAATTTGTTATGTAATTTGTTAAAATTTTATGTAAGATATACTAATTATAATAAAACTATATTGTATACTATTCTAGCGGCCCACTCCGGCTTCGTGCGGTTATGACACATAACCTTCCTGTTGAATCACTTTATCTGTTAAAAAAACTGTTTTAAAGATTTAAGCATACAAAGGGACATAGGGACAGAGGAAGCGCCTTTGTTTTATACTATGTAGTGATGTTTTGTATCTAATACGTAGTATTTTGCAAGTAAATGTTATAATTAGTTTAAAGAAGGCAAGCCCGCAGAGTATCTTTCGCTGGATCTTCTCAGTGTGCGGCCGCGATTTATGTGATTTCGATTCGGTGGTGCCTAGTTTACAAAATGGTCGACGCGCTCAAGCACCATTTGTATGATCAAAGTGAATGAAGTTTTTTTATGATTCTGATTCTAAAAAAAATGTAAAATATATTTCATACTGTTTATATACTTTGTATTATAATCATTATTTTTATGTTTGAATGCTGTATCGGTTTAAATTAGCTTATATTAGCTTCAACTTTTGCAACCCGAAATATGGGTCACGTTACGAGTGGTCATCAGTATGCACGCGGCAAAATATATATAGATTTCTGCAATTTTTGTAAGGTTTCAGATCATTCACTTCAGCAACGAGCCACAACTATTACACAATGCGTAAGCGTAATACAACGTTTTATTGAAATATTATAACACTTCCATTATTGTTCGAGTAACTTTAGTTACATAATATTACTGTCAGGTGCAATACCGCAGACCTTATCTTGACACCTGATTATTATTACTAAGAATGAGCATTAGTTGCGTGCAACTATTGCATTTTTATATTATCCTTGAGTTTTTAGAGTTCCTTAGCCAAAGGCATTCCACATGCCGCGCCATACGCCAATCGAAGCCCTTGTAGATTCCAAATATTCCCGACTTTCCGTACTACTCCGTTACCACTGGGGACAAACGAGAAAAAAATCGGATGTATCGTCAGTGGCACGCCAGTGGTGACGAATAGGAAAATGAAATCCTAAATTTCAGCAGTGGTGACAACAAATTGTGGATTCGGCATGTCCGTCTGTCCTTCCATCCGTCACCTTAACTTTATTCCTGAAAGGATTAAAAAGGTATAAAAATTGTGTGTGGATCCACCCGATAGATTCAAAAGGAGAACGTAGTATCCGTGGATCAACATGTGGATTTAAAAGAAGAAAAAGATATCAGCGGATCCACAGGTGGAGCCGAGCTGTAGATCTAAATGGAATGAGTCTTTGACTAGATGTAACTTTTTCTATAATTGAAATTATTTAAAATTCACTCTATGGTGGATCAAAATGGAGAAAAGGGTATCTTCAAGTCTACATATGGAGCCAAGCTGCAGATCCAAGTGGAATCAGCTTAGTCGAATAGTACTTGCTATTCTCAATATACAGCTATCTCTATCTAACCTATATTTGCTTCAAGAGTGAGTCCGCTTCTCACCTAGCCACTTAATTAATATTTGGCTACCGAGGTATTTTCCTTACGATACAGCAATAAATTTATAAATTTATTTTAGAATCTTTTTTAGTATATTAGCATCTTCACGCCCATATTCCGGGAAAGGTAGGCAGAGGCACTCTTCAGTATATTATTTAAATATTTTCCTCAATATACTAAAACTAATAAATTAGCTGACTTTGATATTATAATGCCATTTTGAATCGAACGATCTAGTTCGGTTAGTGTAATTTGACGATTATGACTTAGGAACCTACAAGAAAAGAGCGTACTCATTCCTTATAGGTCGGCAACGCATCTGTGATAGGTACTCCTGGTGTTGCAAATGTCCGTGGGCGGCGGTGATCACTTTCCATCAGGTGACCCACTTGCTCGTTTGTCTCCTCTTCTACAAATTTCCAGTTGCCCCCAGTGAGGGCGATGCCGGTGGGGGTGGAATAACCCGCACTAAGTATCTTTGGCTCAACGTGGGTAGTACCTGTCCCTGGTTATACCTCTGCCTACCTCTTCGGACATGAATCGCCTTTTTTAACCTATAATATTCTACAACAGCTTTAGCCACTCTTCAGTTTCACACTTGATACATGACGTTAAACACTTGTAAATTATACTTGTATGAAATCATTGGCTGACGATGAGCCAACTACTGCATCGGGCTGCGAAACTGGGAAGTGGCATATTAAATTTGTAATCACAACATTGACACGACAGACACCTTTGTTTTCCTTTCTTTCTTTCTGCCTTTTCTTCATCATGTTTTACAAGAATTAGTCTCAGCTATGTTTTCGTAAAACAGGTTAAGTAAGGAGGGATACATATTTTAAAGGATAGGAAATGAGTGTTTTCGCCAAATCCTACTAGACGTGCTTGAGTAAGTAGGCCATCGCCACCCAAGACCCAGACATGACATTATATAACGACTTGTGACTGATTATATATAACAGAACTGTTAACTGAACTCTCCCATAGGAAACCGTTTGGATAAGGGAAGAAAATAAGCCAGCCTACAGCTTTCACTTTCCTAACTATGTCCTTATACCTAAAAAACATATATCATAATTGTATAATACAAAGAAAAAAGAAATATTTTCTTCAGAATCATTCTGTAAACTTGAATATTTTTTAATATTGTTGCGAAATGAAGTTGAATGGAAATATAGTTAATTTGTAACTAGCTATATTTACATTCAGCTTATGTGTGTGTTTATGTATTTAATTGAAATTTAAATATTATCCTAGTGAAGTGGTCACACCCGCATGAACCTTTACAAGGTTTTTGGTAGTGGAGACAAATATATATCGTATTTTATTTTCTTATATGTCAATAAAATAAATAAATATATAATAAATATAACATCATTTCGTTGCAATTTGCGAATTGAATGAAGGACAAACACGCTTTTGCGTTTGATGAACTAGTTTGGATTAAAGAACCACGATCAGAATGCTCGGGTTTTATCCGAGGGTGTTGTCAAGTCTCCGAAACCGGCGTGTTTTATGTAAAAGGATGTGGAGGAAGCCAGACAGGTCTGCCAGGATCGTGAGATATTGCACTCGATACTCTCTGCTTACACTGCAAGGGACTTGATTTTGAAGATATGTATGAATGTAAGAAAAAATATAAACCTCTTTTTTTAAGTTTTTATTATTGCCATTAGCATTTGTTAGTAGCCGAGTTAAAGTACGCATTAAATTATGGGAGTTAGTAAATCAGTCACAAGTCGTTATATAATGTCATGTCTGGGTCTTGGGTGGCGATGGCCTACTTACTCAAGCACGTCTAGTAGGATTTGGCGAAAACACTCATTTCTTCATGACTACTTTACTTGTGCTCCTTAACTGAACAAAATTGTAAAATATCAACCAAAATTGACTAATTGTACTAAAAATTTAAGCGAATTCAAACAGTCATTAAAAAATGCAAACACATTTTCTTTTGAAGGCGCCAAACCCAAACATCAGACTGAGGATAGCTGTTTTTTGTTTTCTTATATAACATAAATTCTCAAAACGCTTCCACCAATAACGTACAGCAAAAATCATATTTTTGTATTTACAAGAGCAGTTATATTTATCAAATGAAAATATCGTTGTAATAATTGTTATTCTTGTGTCATTCGCAGGGGGCAAGATAATAAAGCAATTACAAGATAAGTGGCCTTCCAAGTGCCCTGAACCCTGACCCTTACCCCTGACTTCAAGTTATAAAACTATCTATATGTGGAAAAGTTCAATGTTGCGTGTTCCTTTATCAGTAACTGTGACGTTGTTTGTGTTATTTTTGCAGTATGGTGGGACAAACAATCATATCGATTTCTTGACATTAAAAAATACAGAACGCCAATTGGCACCTAGAGTGGTAATGAAACGTTACCTAATCTGAGAATCACGTCTTTTGCATCGATAGGTATTTTGAACAAAAAACGTACTTTTCAAACTGGTGTAATATAATGACGTTTGTCGGCAGGAATTGGTAAGGTGGTAGTACCGATCCGATGGAACCTTTTCAGTAAAGCTACCAGCTAATTGGTTTAACGACGTTAATTGAATATTCTAACAATTTCTCTTCCATGCGATGGGGTTATCTCATCACAATGCCTCTGTATAGTATATTCGCTTACATTATATTTTTATCCAAATCTATACATAAGCTACGCACACATACATACGTACATCTTTATGCCAAGTCCCTTGCAGGGTAAGTATAGAGCTTCGAGTGCCGAAATTCACAATCCTTGGTGCCTGGTTTCCTCCAATTTCATTACCCTTTTCATACAAGCATGCTGGTTTTGGAAACTCTTGACACCACCCTCGAATAAAACTCGAGCAATCTGCTCCTGTAATGTCAACCTAACTCTCCTGGTACCCAGATCCATCCACATTCGCATGTTAATTAAGCCTGGTCAATCTTTTATCCGCCATTATTTCCATATGACCGAACCCAAAGAGCGTGCCTTTCCTCATTTTTACACATTCTTTCAAGCAAACTATCTCCCTGATTTCGCTGTTGCGAATTGGGTCAGCGAACGTACGTACAACACAAATTTTCTATAGCGCTCTCATTTTGACTGCATTTTCAGGCTCTGGCTTCCATATAGTAACGGTCCACAGAGTTATGCAGAGAGTCTGGCACTCAGATTCAATACCTCACTTTGAAATAGCTTTCCCAGCGATCTATTCATTATTACCCCTGCACTCACTTTCCTTTCTACTTACGCTGTATACCTTCCGTCCCAGCTAAAAGCTCTACCAAAATATTTAATTTGATTTACTTGATCCAGCGGTATATCATTTACCTACTTAAAAGTTTTTGTCTATAATATAGAGATCTACACATAAAATTAAGCAGTTAGTTTACGTCACCAAAAATCCATCTAAATCCCGATATGTCACAGATGGCGATCTGAGAAATAGCATCTATAAGTAAATTTTTACAGAGGGATTCCTGTATTTTGTGATACTGTGTGACATTATAGTTGACGTATAAGCTTTTTACTTATACGTCAACTATAATGTCACAATCATGGAGGTATTGAAAAGTTACAACATGTCAATGATTGTTATAGTAATAATAAATAAATATCTCAGGACAAGTTACACAAATTGAATCTTACCCCAAAGTAAGCAAATTATATGCTTGTGTTATGGGTGTAAGTCAACGATACTAATACATAGAAATACTTAAATAATATACCAGAATATATTTAATAAACACCCAGACCCGGAAATGCAGACATCTAAATGTTCATCACACAAATGCCTGCCCCCGTCGGGAATCGAACCAGAGCCTCGCGGTTGGTCGGCGTAGTTAGGCGTGTACGCTAGCCACTCGACCAACGAGGCGCTGATTATAGCCTTTATTTTCGCAAAATAAATCAGTTGGAGTATGTAAACAAGTTTAAATGCTGGTACAGTGCAGTGCGTCTTGCCTTTGTAGGGTTTTACCGGCTTTACTTAAGGATTTTACTTAATTTATGATCTTTGTGGTCTAACAGTTCGTCGCCGGACTTGACTTCATGAGGTCCTAGGTTCGAAACCCGGATCGGGCAAAAAAAAAAAAAATTTTTTTTTTAAATTTTCTAACCAAAATTACGTTGCCCAGGATTGAATATATTGTGTCCGGTTGGCGATATAGGCTTGCCACATTTCACATTGTGTGACTTTAGTGTCTTCGGCTAGTCGTGGTTGCCTCTGCCTGATTCTTCGGCGGTATGAGCGTGAAGATACTCTAACATTTATTTTATTTTAAGTATTTATGCGTACCTGCTTATGTTTTTTTAAACATAATTTGTGCGAAGATTAAGATAGCGACATCTAGTTTATATTTTATAAACTACGATAAACAACGCCATCTATACTACATACGAAGCAATAGCAAGACAAATACCTAACGATTCTGCTGACAACAAATGTCAGTTACTATACATATTGTTGTTAAATATCACCAAGAGATGGCGCTCTGACAAAAATTGTAACGCCATCTAGGGTATACACGACGAAATGGTATGACAACCACATCACGAAATTACCACTAGTTGGTGCAATGCTTCTAAATCGAATTACAAAATATTACACGAGTTTTGGCGCCATCGAGAGAAAAGATGCTCGAAGTTTTTTTCATAATTATTGAATTTTGTGTTAATATTGAGTGAAATTAGTCAATTTTGGTGGCATTTTGTACAATTTTGTTCAGTGAAAGTGCACAAATGAAATTATCATGAAGAAATTAGCGTATCGTATATTTCCTCGTTGCCGCCAAATCTCATTACATGAGCTTGTGTAAAAAGGCTACAGCTTTACCCAAGAGCCTGACATGACTTACTGACGACTTATGACTGATGACTAAAAAAAAAAATTTCTACTTGACTAATGGCAAAATACTAACGAAATTGCCAAAACCTAAAGAAAGAAAAATATTGCGCTAATTCTTTATTTCTTGGTCTTGTTTCATTTATTTATTTTTTATTGTACAAATGATAAATGAATACGTACAGATAGGCTTATTTTTAATTGTACAGAATTCTTCTAGCCAATCCAAAAATAGGAAGCGTGATCGTGTATACGTACTAGTAAAAGATGCCGCTATGGTAAACATTTTACCTATTTTTTTTTTAATTTATGTACTTATAAAAAATAATCCCCATATCCAGTAGCAATCGTATGACGACAGAACGGATAGATTTTCCTTTTTTATTTTGTTTTGTTAGGTATTGTCAAGAGTACGTTCTTGTGAAAAGAAAAACTGGGAAAATGCAAAGAAAATAGGGAAAACAATATTTTTTTTCACAGAAACTGTTCGTAGCTAAACACCGTGTGCAATTAGTGTCAACTTGAAAGAAAGGAGAAATTACATTTATTTCTATTTAAGTCACAATTCTCGTATTATTTTTAGCATAACCAAAGACAATATATTTACTAATCTCTGGTATAACAAAAACCACCCGTACGTACGTTACGTAGATGTAAGATTTTCAAAATCAAAAGAACCTTTACCGGTAGGACTGTTAAGGTACACATTTTCGTTAATTCCCCTTTCATTTTTTTATAAATAATTCTTCAGATATTGCAAAAAAGTAACCAAATTTTAGCACCTCATCTAGAAAGAAATTTACAAATTTTACTATTTTCGGAAACTTTATCATCAGGTCCCTATTGGTCTCTCGTCTCTGGTTACTACTTCTAAATTATTCAGTAAATTTGTTTTATTAACCATTTTAAATAATTCGTCACCCGCGTATGTGCATAACACTCATGTCATTATCAGTTCTGTTTATCGATTCAATTCAATTCATTCTTACATTATTTATAATTGTTTTTTGTTTAATCTCATATTTATACTTTAAAATACATCAATAAATATCCTTAGACAAATCACGCAAATTGATCTAGCCCCAAAGTAAGATAATTAAATGGTTATGTTATGGGTGTTAGTCTATGGTACCAATACAAGGAAACTCTTTAATGAAATATTCTAAAAAAAACCAAATTCGAAAACACTCTTGGTTACTTACTTGCCTTCACGTCAAGTTCCTTATGGGGTAATCAGAGATACCAAACCAATACCAAATGTCACATTCCTTGCAGATCTGCCTAGCTTTCTTCAAATTTATTACTTCTTTACACGAACGCCGGTTTCGGAGACTCTTGACCCCACCTTCGTATAAAACCAGATCAATTTGATCGTGGTATGTCAACCCAAGTCTTCCCGGGTACCTAAATCCATCTACATTCGCATTGTATATCTGCTTTGTTAATATTTCATCTGTCATTCTTTCTACGTGTCTGAACCAGCGAAGCAAGCTTTTTCTGATTTTAACACCAACACTTTCTCGGATCTAACTGTTGCGAATGCGGTGAGCGAGCGTAACATCAAAGATTTTTCGTCGCGTTAACATTTCGACCGCATTTATCCTACTCTCATGCTTTTCCTGACATACCCAATTTTCGCTTCCATACAACAATGTTGGGATATGCATAGATTCATGCAAATTGCAAAGCGAGCCTAGGACTTTGACTCAAACCTCACTTACCCAGCGATCCATTTGCACTATTCCCTGGACACACTCTTCTTTCTACATCCGTAGTGTACTTTCCCTCTCATCGTCGTCTACGTTGCCCAGTAAAATCCTTCCAATTAAAAAAAAAACTAGAACCCGACCTCGCGGTTTACCGGTGGCGTTAGGCGTGCACGCCAACCCCGAGGGGACCAACAAGGAGAGGGGTCGAGGAACAACAAGGCGATCAAATGTACTAGTCGTGTATGTAGTTTCAAAATAGGAAAAACAAAATATCTAATGTATAAGTTATATTAATTATGCACTACATATTTTCCATTGAAGGTAGACCAATATATTGTAAAGCCTGTTAAGCTGTTAAACGAACTTAAATCGTTGCATTTTTCATACACGTTTTGCTAGAGCGAGATAAATAGTGGAAAGCAGCAATACGGTACTGACAGAATATGTAATAAAATATTATTAAATATTATTTATTAAATAATGCGATGTCGATTCAGATTGACAACGCATTATTAATACTTAATTAAAGTTGCA
>NJDC01004654.1:0-26226 GCA_002245475.1 Calephelis virginiensis
AACTTTTTTTTAATATAATGCTTTTAAGTTGCCAGTTCTAAAAACTTTCAGTTTGGTCCTCGTAATATGTAATTCAATTTTGTACATATCCGTTAATTCCCGCATGAGCATGTTATTAAATTCGGAACCTGGGTCACATGAAATCTTTTTAGGAATACCGTAAAAGGAAAAGTACTTTATTAACGCACGAACTACTTCAGGGGTTGACCGGCTACTAACAGCAATTGCTTGACCAAGTTTACTAAAGGCATCTACTAATGTTAAGTAATATTTACTCTCTATGTTAAATAAATCTTTAAAGATTTCTTGAAAGGGTGCGTCTTGGGTTTGTGTAAGTTGTAATAATGGTTTTATTGGCTTCCTGTCGTACTTCATTTTTCACATAACTCGCATGAATTAAGTAAGGCAGAAATAGTGTCTTGTAGATTTTCCCAATAATGAACTCGTCTAATCCTAGCCATGGTCTCTTTAATGCCACGGTGGCATGTCTTACCGTCATGATACTTACTTCTGATGATACTTCTACTGACTACATGATACTTCTTGTCGTCAATGTAAATGACTCTTTCTGTGCATTCTAACATATTAATTGTGTCCTTTTTAAATAGAGAGATAATTGCGTTTGAAAAGTCTATCCTATGCTGCCTTTCTTCAAAATAAATGAAATATTTTATTTTAGGGCGTATATACTCCTTCAGAAAATCTTTAATTAACTCAATATTATTTAACGGCAAAAATACATCTAAAATTTTATATTTGGGTCTTGATAAGTCTTTAATTTGCATTTCTAAATCATTAGAACCTACTGAGATGGTGGCAGACGAATCGGAAAATTGTTATTGTTTTACTTTTATCCTCAGCTAACTTTTTGATTTCCTCCGTTACATTTTATAAATACTCTTGTAATTGATTTTCCTGTTTATCTACATGAACTACCAAAGATTCTTTATCGTCCTTCCTTTTCGTCAAAGCATTTCATTTTATCTGTGATAATGCATCGGCATTGGTATTTTGTTGCCCCTTTTTGTAAATAACTTCGAAGTCGTATTCATGTAAGCGCAAACGACATCGAGTAAGTTTACTATTTGGTTCTTTAATAGAGTAAAGGCAAGCTAATGGTCGATGGTCAGTGTAAATAGTGAATTTTTTTCCGTATAAATAGGGTCTAAAGTGTTTCACAGCCCACACAATCGCCAATAATTCACGCTCTTTTGTGCTATATCGAGCTTCAGTGTCACTAACGGTTCTGCTAGCATAGGTAATCGGACGATCGCTGCCCATTGGTCCTTGTGAAAGCACTGCTCCTAAAGCCAAATTAGAGGCATCTGTTGTAAGAATGAAAGGTTTATCGTAATCGGAAAATTGTAATAGGGGTGCATTAACTAATAGTTCCTTACATTTTTGGAAGGCTTCTATATAGTATTCATCAATTATAATTTTCTTACGCTTTTTCAAACAAGAAGTTAAGTGTTGTGTTACTCTGGCAAAGTCTTTGATGAACCGTCGGTAATAACCAATGAGTCCAAGAAAGCTTTTAATTTCTGTAATGGTTTTGGGTATTGGATAGTCTAATACTGCTTTTATTTTATCATTATTTGGCTGAAAGCCATCCTGTGTAATGGTGTGTCCTTGATATAATACTTCTATTCTAAGGAATTCTGATTTATCGAGTTTAACTTTTAGGTTAGTCTGTCGCAATCTATCGAATACTACTTTTAGGCTATTTATGTGTTCGTTTAGGCTTGCAGAGTAGATAATAATGTCATCTAAGTAGACCATGCAGTGAATGCTTTGTAATCCTCTTAGAACATTATCCATAGTCCTTTGAAATGTCGCCGGGGCGGTTTCGAGACCAAATGGCAGTCTAAGAAATTCAAATTGTCTTTGAATTGATATAATATCTTCACGCTCGCTTATAAGTGCCGCAGCGTTATTTATTAACCTACTCATAACACAATGCATAACATACAAGTTTTGGGCATCACTGCCCTTAAATTTTTCAATAACATATTCGCATTTTCTTATGTACAAGTTTAACTGTCTTTTATCTCCGCCGAACAGCGGGATGAGCTTTAAAAATTTACTGGGAATCAGTGTTATTTGTTCCATTTTTAAAATATAACAAAATGCAAATAAACACAAGAATTAAAATATAACAATTTAAAGACTATAAAAATATAATTAAGTTATATAACTAATAATCTTATTTAATACGTAATCTCAATATAAGTATTTAAACAATTATTATTAAAATCAGTTATTATTGTAAATTCTTTCTTTAATTCATTTATAATATATTTGTACTTAAAAATCTCTTAAAAAATATTTAAATTAAACCAGATAACGTTATAACGGACAAGGTTCGATTCCAGAAATAACGGGCAGGTAAGGAGGGTGAAAAGTTGTACTCACCAACCGGTTGCTGCGATCATTTTCTTCTGCACGGCTTGCCTTATTTATTTGTTCGGTTCTGGATTGTTCCCTATGTATGCCTCTTGATCGCGAAATTACCAGATTTTGATGATGAAAACGCGATAGACTTTAACACTTCGCGGGGACAATCCTACCGGCTGCGCCAGGCAAGTTTGCGGGAGCGAGAAACGACTTTTTAAAAATATAAAATTTATTACTAAAACCTAATTAAACAATTTGAAAGATTAATATTTCTAATTGTTACAATTATATATCTAAAACGAATGAACAGAGTTGTATGCTCGAATCGAATGAATCCATAAGTTACGTGTAAAACTTACTCTGGTCCCGGTTCACACGCAACCTGAGATCCCTGTGAATAGGATAAATGCTGTCTATGCATTTATTCTTATAGTAGCGTTCCGTGAGGCTAACATAACTACCTACCTATTACTTATATGTGTCATTTACTAATAGGTTTGAAATCGGTGCCAAATCATTAACCAATGTAATACTTACCTACTTATAATATAATTTCTAGTTTAGTTTAGTTTAAGGCTTGGCTTGGCACCAACTTCACACCTATTAGTAAATAGCACATAAATAAATAGGTAGTATATAATAATGACTATGTTTTGACGTCGGTTTTAGTTAACGTAGTTATTTTTATTTCATACTTTTTAGTTTATTGCTGGCATGATTTAAGTTAACAAAAATAAACATGGGGATAGGTGAAAGTAGATAATAAATGGTCATAAAATAAAAACTGAATCAATTTTTATGAGACTAACCATAAAGTATAATAATAAATAGGACTAACTCGAAACTATTTCGCATCGAACAAAAAAAGAACTACGTAAATCTGTTCAGAAACTTCGGAAAAATCAGAGTACATACGTAAAAAAAATACACCGGCCGAATTGAGAACCTCCTCATTTTTTTAAGTCGTTTAAAAATAGTGTAAATTAATTACATAAGTAATTCAGAACTGTTTTTTTTCTATATCTGGCAACACGATTGAGAATATGTCACAAACTCCGCTAGGAGTATGCTAATATATTTATTTTAAGACAGTAAATGACGAATACGAAATTGCAATTATTTCAAAATACAATCACACCCGTTCTGCTCATCGCACTCTCAAAAGCATTATAAACGGAAAGTCAGAAAAAAAATGATGCTTTCGGCCATGTCGGCATCAGCAAAAATAATACTGTAATTACGATTAACTCAATGTATCCGGTCTTATGTAACACCCAGCCACATGTAAAATCCAGTTTTATGTCGCATCCAACCTTTGGCGAATCTACCTTAAGACGAGACAGTTACCGGGAAAGAATTTCTACTAGTAGTATATTTTGGGGTAGGTATGTAGGATGGATGTAGGTACCCGGGGAGACCAAGGCTGACATTTCACGATCAGATCAATCGGATATTATCCGAGGGTGGTGTCAAGAGTCTTCGAAACCGGCGTGTTTGTATGAAAAGGTTACTGAATGTGAAGGAAGCAAGACAGGTTTGTCAGGATCGTGAGGTCTGGCACTCGATACTCTCTGCCTACCCCGTAAGGGACTTGGCGTGAAGATATGATGTATGTAGTATATTTTCAACCCCGACGCCAAACAAAGGAGTGCTATAATTTTCAAATGAGTACCGGATCATTTATGTGGCTGCGTTTCTGTCTGTCTTATAATATAGCGTCAAAATAAATAAGCCGCGCTTACTTAAGGTTCTGATTTTAAAATTTAAATATTAATTACAATTGGTGGAAATCTAAAACGTTTTGAATGAGTGTAAACGTAGCACGAGTTTTGCGCGTATTGCATGAGGTAAAAGATTCTTAAAAATATTTGAAGTTTTTTGCGCTTTGTTTTCGGCAGAAGCTCTTATTAAAGATTATTTATCTCAGAACACTAACTGCTTTATTTATTATTCTGAGGTATTTATATTCCTTGGGCAGAAATAACTGTCTTGTTTTTTTCTTGTCGTATAGAGTGTACAGTCTGACAGATAAAACATCTGCATATTATTTTATTTTATATAATATAGTATTTTATAATATGACAGTTTCATGATCTTCAAGTGTATTATGTTACAAAAAATTAGATTTAAGTAAGTAATATCAGCAACAAATAATAAAAGGATATGCACAAAGGCCAAACAGAGCCACAAAGTAAATTATGAACAAATCAATATTTACCATACAGACTATATTTTAAGTAGTCATATCTACATAGGTCTTGTCTTGTGTCGGTAAGCTATTCCATAACTTTACAGCATAACTTATAGCAGAGTATTTATATTCCTTGCTTTACAACTTCAATGGGTAAAGAACGCTTAGAGTGTTATATAGTAGAGGGTACCAATGTGTAAACACAGATTACGTATGAGTTGAACGCAACTCATGATATACTAAAACGTAGTGATTATATTCTCTTTGTCATATACCTACATTATAATATTAAAAAAAAGTGGAAACTTGCCTATGCGTAAACTTGGGATTTAGGCCAATAACACACAGTTTAACAGAAAGAGTACATGCGCATTATGATGAAAATATTCAACAGGAACTCGCTTGAGCTGAGATAGAATTTTTGACACATGAACACACCGTTGTTGCATAAACCGAACATGAATATGATACAGACATTTGAAGAGGTTCAAGTTTATTTAATTAATTCCTTCCAAGGTCAATAAAGCTTACGACAGCACCGGGAGAAGTAATAACTCAGCAAGAGTAAGATTAGCAGGTATTGTCTAAAAACTCTTTAGGCGTTCTATATAGAGCTCCAAGAAGCAAATAACTATTCACTAGAAGCCCGGTGAAGTTGTAAAAACTGCGAGGTTGGTAACACATCAGTCATTCCAAAAAAATAAATTATGCACATAAACATTATTTTTTAAATCAAAAATATCAAGACTATGTAGACAAAGTTTTGAATTATGAAAACAAATCCCCAGGATTTTGACGATTTTAAGAAAATATCTCCGTTGATCGTCACTTTAATGATAACGAATTTCAATCGATACGTGAAAATGTTACTGCTGCCAATAACAATACATTGTAACTTATTAGGATTAAATTCTAGGTCTAGACACAATACCAAGAAAATGACCGTTCGTGTAAACCCATTGACGGAAATGATGGTTTTGTTTAGTATGTAATTGGTGAAGTTATAAAATATTTATAACATTGTACGTTATTTAACAGTATATTGCTATCCCAAACGCTACTTGATACCATTTTTTAAATTTTTAATTGGAACACTACTTTTATTTTTTCTGATAAGAATAACTCATTAAGCAACTTAATAAAGACTTAATAAAGATAAAATTCCGTCATGTTCAGTCCTGGTAAGTACATTCCTTGTTATGTCTACTCCACCTTTGAGTTCCAGAGTCCGCTGTCAGCCAAAACAGAAACGTTAATCTGGATTACAACTAGGTTCAAGAGAAGCTTAGTTGCATAATGGTACATACATACATACATACATACATATCTTCAAGCCAAGTCCTATACGGGGTAGGCAGACTCTCTGCCTACCCCGTATAGGAGGAGGAGGTACCGAGTGCCAGACCTCACGATCCTGACAAACCTGTCTTGCTTCCTTCACATTCATAACCCTTTTCATACAAACACGCCAGTTTCGTAGACTCTTGACACCACCCTCGGATAATATCCGATTGATCTGATCGTGAAATGTCAGCCTTGGTCTCCCCGGGTACCTACATCCATCCACATTCGCATTGTATATCTGCTTTGTCAATCTTTCATCTGTCATTCTTTCCACATGTCCGAATCAGCGGATCATGCCCTTTCGCATTTTAACACCAACACTTTCTTTTAATCCCACTCTTTCTCGGATCTCACTGTTACGAATGCGGTTAGCGAGCGTTACATCACATATTTTCCGTAGTGCTCTCATTTCGACCGCATTTATCCTACTTTCATGCTCTTTTTGACATACCCAACTCTCGCTTCCATACAATAACGTTGGAATAAGCACAGAATTATGCAAAGCGAATCTAGCTTTTTGACTCAAAACCTCGCTTTGGAATAGCTTACCCAACGCTCCATTCACACTATTCCCTGCACTCGCTCTCCTCTCTACATCCGCGGTGTACCTTCCGTCCCTGCTAAAAGCACAACCAAGATATACAATTTCATTCACTTGTTCCAGCACTACATCATCAACCAAAACTCTTACATCCGTTCTGGCTACGTCTCTTTCAAAGACCATTATTTTGGTTTTCATCGCATTCAAATGTAAGCCCCTTTCTTTACAATCTTCTTCCATAACTGTGACCAGTGCTTGCAATTCATATGGTGTAAGTAAAGCCCAAAAGAACAGCATCATCTGCATACAGCAGGTAGTTGACCAGTTGGTACGCATTCCCACATTCAATGATCCTAACCTTTGAAGACATTTGTCCAAATATAAGATAAATAAGCGTGCTGACAACACACAACCCTGCTTGACGCCAATATTAACATCAAACCAAGGCGATATGTTGCCATCCACCCGCACGCATGCTTGACAGCCCAAATACATTGACTGCACCGCACGCAGCAGGGACCCGACTATCCCATAATCTGGCAAAATGTCCAAAGTTCCTTTCGTACTACTCTATTAAACACTTTATCGAGATCAACAAAACCGCAGAAAACCCTCTGACCCACAGCCCGATGCTTCTTTACAATGTTGCGGAGCGAAAACACTTGATTCGTACATCCTCTTCCAGATCTGAAACCGCCTTGAGCCTCCCACAATGTTCCAACGGACATCACTTGCATCCTCCTTTCAACTAACATTTTAATTATTTATACGGGATACTCACGATCTCTTTTTATTTTATTTGTCGATATTTCGGCCTAGTTGCATAGGCCGTGGTCACGACGGGACTAAGTTAAGTTTAAAATCCTAACTTTTGATGTTAAACTGATCAAACTAATGGCCCTGTAACTTATACAGTCCATGCGTGAACCCTTGCCTTTATACAAGGGCACGATGACCGCACGTGGCAGTCTTCGGGTACTGTGCCGGTCTTCCAACATTTGTTACAAAGAACCCAGAAAGAGTCCTGGACGGCAGGACCACCAAGTTTGACCATCTCAGCTGTAACCATATCTACTCCCGCAGTCTTACCATATTTCATACTTCTTATCGCCCATTCAACTTCTTCCATCATAATGCTGTCAGATGCCTCTGCTGTTTCCGAGTCATTTGAGTACTCGGACCCAGCGGCAGTATCTTGGGCACATTCATAATTATCTCCATAAAATTCACTCCACCGTTTTGACACGTCATGCGTGCTTGCAAGAATATCACCACTTTTAGACTTAATTATATTCATTCTGGAGGCAGACGACCAACTCCGAGACTTCTTCACCTCCCTCCAAAAGAGTTTGGTGTTCGTCTCGAAGTTGTTAGCCAACCTTTCTTCTAGTTTCATATTTTTCCTTTCGCGCTTCTCTTTTACTAAGTGTTTGGTGATATTCTTGCGACAACCGTACATTTCCTTCTTCAAATCTTTCATACTGTCATTCGACTGCAAACATGCTACATAGTCTAGCCAAGCTTTCTTCTTTCTTTCAACTGAGGCTTTTACCTCCTCATCCCACCATGCGTCACCATTCGTAAACTTGTGCATCTTTGCACTCCCACATACCTCTTTCGCAACATCAACCAAGGTATCTTTCAAAACATTCCAACAGTCATCTACGTCTAAGTCCGGTAGGCACACACTATTCAGCCTGTCTTGGACTTGACTCATACATGCGTCCATTACTCGGGTCTTGCAAGTTTTTAAGACGGCGGTGCGGCGGTGCGAGCTAGATGGTTTATGTCTTATTTTTCAGACCATGGCGGCTAAAATTTTTGTAAATTGGATATTTAGAATATTTTTTACATAAAAATATACTTTAGCTGATTTTTTTTAAATGGCTAATATTAATACTCACAATATTCAGCTATAATAATTTGATTATATAATTATTATAGCTGATAATTCCACACGCACTACAACAAGACAAACGGCGCCTGTCGTGCTGCAACTTAAATAAGTCGCATGACCGTTGGTCTCGTACCTTTTGGCAGAGGGAAACGCCTAGACCTGTAAGAGGCATCTCCTATTGATTTAATACTCACAGATTCGTACGAAGGATATGGCATGTTAAAAGCGTGTATGATTTGTCTAATTATTGGGTAGGTGCATATATTATATTAGATAGGAATGCCCTTTTTATGGGTGGCGTCAGATGCAAATGCAATGCAAGCCAGTGTTTTATCTGTGTAAACTTGGACATATGTCATTGTTACCTTTGACACTTGACACTTGACAGCCGTAGAATGACATTGACGGTTAAATGTTGACATTTTGTCGTAAAAAAGAATTTTGGTTGCTGGATGTTGAAAGCAGAACTGAGAAATAATCTGTAATAGAAATTAAAGTGTGAATTGTTGTTTTCTTTGCGCAGAAGTGATTTTTTTACCCATTGAATTTAGTTTTAAGATGAGAATCTTTCTATTCATAATTAGTGTTAATTTGTGATTTGGACAAGGAAAATGAGCAAACACATGTATTCTACTGCAAATCTTACTGACAAAGAGTTAAAAGAACAAGGCAACAGATTGTTTAGCCTTAGAAAATTCGAAGATGCTATGAATTATTATACGAAGGCTATCGTAAGTTTTTTCTGTCCTCTGGTTTAATTTAATCTTTTACCTTATTCGTGATTCGTTCAAGGTTTTTATTTTTATCGGAAGTGCGTACTTTCCTCTGTTTTTTAATGTTTATTGCTTTCATTTTTTAAATGACATTTTTAGATAGAGAAAAAGTGTCATTTATTACACGAAAGCATCCCGAAGATAATCAACTACTACAAGTTTCGGTTGGGGCATTGAATAAATTAAAAATTGTATGTTGGACGCATGTCTATTACATTTACCACTCAACCAGCGCAATATGCAGAGCCAGAATCTAATTACACTTAGATTAATTCTTTAAAATCTTATGTAATAATACTAACTATTTTGCATATTAAATTCTTGCCATTTTGGATTTAATTTTAATTATCCTCAGGAATATTATATTGAGGAATATATAGCTTATGTGTTTCACACATTCCATATACAAAATATCAATTTGAATGTGATACTTAATGAGTATCATCATTTACAGATAGTACATAAAATTTATAGCATATAGACACTAGATTTTTACAAATTTATGTAAGTTGTTGCTGTTGTGGTATGTAGTGACTTTGGCTAGTCTTGGTTACTTTGGTTGTGCCTCTACCTACCTGTTTGGGGATACAGGCTTCAAGATATTTTTTTTTACATATAAGACCACATTTGATCTTATGACAAAGTTAATAAAAACTGGTACTACTAATTGTTTATCAATAAGATTTAATAACATACATATTGGGAGTTTCTATTGAATTTTAGATAAAGAATCCATCAGTAGCAACATATTTCACAAATCGTGCGTTATGCCATCTCAAAATGAAACGTTGGGAAGCAACTTGCCAAGACTGCCGGAGAGCTCTAGACATAGATAACAACCAAGTCAAAGGCCACTTCTTTCTCGGCCAAGCGCTTGTGGAACTTGAGTGCTATGATGAAGCTATTAAACATTTACATAGAGGTATAATTGTTCTATAATTATTATTTATTTAATGGTGGTAAACTAGTAATGGGGCAGTTACCTGGCCAAATGATTCTTCAATTTGTTTAAAAAAATCTTCATAGTTGAATTACAATTTAAGAAATAAATTGATATACTTTTAATTATCTTTAAATATTTAGAAGTTTTACCAAGCTGCGATGGAAAATATCAAATTTATTGATATACATTGAATCAGTGGCTCATTTGACAGAGCACTCTAAATGAGAGAAAGGGTTTTTTTTGTTTCATGTTTGACTTATTCCCGATGACTGAAAAAATGTTAAAATTACAATATCTTAATGTTGAAGATGTATATAGGACTAAATGTCTTTTTATACCTACAACTAATTTCAATTCAGTTATAGCTAGACCTACCAGAGTTATGCTGCTAAAAATTTTTATTACTTATTAAAAACATTATATTATATTCATAACACCATCATGCCTAAGGTTATTCTTTTAAAACAAATCCCAAGCACAGAACAGGTGGTGAAATTAAAATGTCTGATGTCTTGCTGGAAATGAATAGGATTTTTTTATGGAAAGATACATTGGTCAAGCTCTTGCTTCTCTAGATGGTAAGAGATAACCTTGGCCTAGGACATTGATGTCATAGGTGCTGCTGTCTATCCTGTGGCTGCGATGTTAGGCCTATTTTTTGTTATCTAATGTAAAGTTCTAAACAGTTTAAAATAATTATTTACAGCCAATGATTTAGCTAGAGATCAAAAGTTAAATTTTGGAGATGACATTGCAGCTCAAATTAGAATTGCCAGGAAGAAAAGATGGAATGTACAAGAAGAGAAGAGAATAGCCCAAGAAATAGAATTACAGTCATATTTAAATAGGTAATTATTTTCTTCGGTAAATAGTGTAACAGGCTCAGCATCATGTATATTGTTTAGGATATGCATTGTATTGGCTATACATATATAGGTCTTGGAGCTGAGCGTGTTATGCTCCTAACTACAATATTACTTATTTTTGGTCTCTGTGGTCTAGCGGTTCAGTTGTTGGACTTGACTGCATGAGGTCCCGGGTTCGAATCCCGGGTCGAGCAATAATAAGAAAAGTTGGGTTTTTCCAATTTTCTAATAAAAAAAAATGTTGCTCGGGATAGGATGTGTGCCCGGTTGGCGATAGGCTTGCCACCTATCACATTGTGGGACTTAGTCTTTTCAGCTAGTCGTGGGTGACCTGGTTGTGCCTCTGCCTACCTCTTCGGGGATGTGGGCGTGAAGATACTTTTTTTTTGGTCACAATAATTCATAGTTAGTTTTTAATGTAGATAGTCAGTTAAATTATTGTTTATTTAAATGTATGTTAAATAAAAAAATATGTCATCAAATTAATTAAAAAAATTTGACACTAAAATGCTTTGGTATGGTGAATTAATATGTGTTTTAATGTATGAGGTTTGTTTTGGTATTTTTTTTTATAATACATCATTATTATTTCTATTATAATAAGTAATATATAATAATTTTTTAATAGGTTAATAAATGAAGACATGCAACGAAGAATAGAATCAATAAAATTGGAAAATATTAATGAGGAAGAAACCAGTAGCAAGGTTGCCAAAGTTGAAGAAGAATGTGTTAGTAGTTCTTAGTATAATTTTATATATCTTGTATATTTATAACGTAGTATTAGTTTACGTAGTAAGCTAGTGTACATTACATGAGTGTGTAATTTGTTTCCAAACTTCTAATAGGAAAACTTGAACACGCATACTCGTTTTATACGAAATGTATAGTAATATATACAAATGATTTGTTTAAATATATACAAATCAGAATTTGATTCAGTTGATTGACATTTTTATTAACAACGAATTTAGTAAATACTATAAAGCACTTCTATTATTAACAGACCCAAGGTATTAACAGTTCATTGCCAAGTTAAGTTGGGGATTCTAAGCCTTTTGCACAAGTTGCGTTGTTTACATAATCTCAAAGATCTAAACTCGAAAGGATTGCTATAGTGTCGGTAGAAATAAGAATGCTTGTTGTTCCAATCCCAGAAAGTAATTGCGTACCACATAGTACTACTTGTGTGGCCTTAGTAGCCATGTCAGTGCTTGTCGCTTCTGTTTGGACTGTAAAGCAAAGGATAAACTAGCGTTAGAACTCAAAAAGCGACGTTAATCGAATGTTGTTTGTTTGTGTCTGTGGTTTTTAGCTTTAAAAATCGTAATTTGATGTAGATAGATATATTACTTTAGTGTCATTAAGTTGTCTTCATGCTAAGTTCCTTACGGGTTTTGCAAAGAGTGTCGAGGTCCAAATTCTGCGTCCACTTTCATTACTCTTTTCATATAAACACGTCGTATTCGGAGGTTTGATATCACCCTCCAATAAAACCCGATCAATTTAGTCGTGAAATGGCAACCTAGGTCTCTCCTGGGTACTAAAACCTAACCACATTCTCATTGTACATCTGCCTTACCAATCTTTTATGAGCTTAAATTCAATCTAGATAGACAATGAATCTGATACTTATTTGATGAATTATAAAATATGAAACTGAACTTGATATAATATCAAAATAGTGCATGCACAACACAAATTAGAACTCAGAAGACGTCATGGTTAAGTTTTTATATATCTTACTATTAATATGGGATTACAAATGTTACCTATTATAATTCGTATTTAAAAATTAGGTTAGTAGAAACACAGAAATAATTTAATTAATAAAGTAATTCAAAAAGCACTACAAATAAATGACGTTATGTCTAGTGTAGCTGTCTCTTATTAAGTATTAAAAAGGGATTACACACATTAACCCGTTACAATGAGACTACACTTATTAGGTTAAAAGTAACTCGTTAAAACTCGTAATTTTTTTAGTTACGTATTACAAAAGACACTACTCATTAGTGACGTCACGCCTAGTGTTGCTGCTTTGTAGGGTTACTCCTGAATCTAGATTGATGCAATATTGATATTCAAGACGGATGTTTGTGCCTGGGGAGACCTACCAAAGAAGAAAAAATAAAGAACATTATTTATTTGGGGAATATGTTTGTAAATGAAATGTTAATTTTAATTATATAATAAATTTTAAGTATATCAACATATTCTAGCATATTTTGGTGTGCAAATATTTTAATATTTATAAATATTATTTACCTATATTTACTTTAACTTTTAAGCCAATTATTTATATTAATCTATCTTTATATTTATCTAACTACTTTATTTATTTATTACCAAACATTTTAAAACTATAATTAAATTTAACCCTGTCTACCGTAATCTAGGTTGATGCCACGATCGAATTGCTCGGATTTCATCCGAGGGTTGTGTCGAAATTTTGAAACCGGCGTGTTTATATGAAAAGAATTATGTAACACTTCAGTGATCGTGACAATATGCAGTCGATACTCTCTGCATACTCCGTAAGGGACATGGCGTGAAGATGTGTATGCTAAATTCACGAAATATGCTATTAAGAGATAAACTTAAATACTCAAACATACATATTCATTAGACTAAATTAATGCAATGAAACTAGGCTTAATGACACTAAGATAATATTTGTAAAAAGATATCTTTGTTCTAGTTTTATGTTTTAAAAAATAATCAACCTAAGTCTTAATAAAAAATGCTGCTATTTAGATACAAATTTCTATCCACACACATTAACTAATATAGTTAAGAATCATCTCGATCATGTCAGCTTTTAAACATAAAATCCTTATTCATATTTGTCCATCCGTTAAAAAGTTATGATGCCACAGACAGACCCATACATAGACTCGTCAAACTTATGAGGCCCCTCTTTTTTCGTCGGTGGCTAAAAATAAAATTCAATGTATGTAATTTGTTTGGAAATTTGTAGAACACTTTTAAAATTAATATTATGCAGAATTCTCCTTGATAAGAGATTTGTAAATATCTGTATGTGTAGTAGTAATTTAAACCCAAAATTCTGCAAAAATATTAAATCTAACTCCAAAAACACTTGATCAAAGGTCGAAACACATAATCGCGTTGCGGCGCCGCGCCGCTAGAACCAGTAGTAGTGTCACTGCCGATTGTATTAGCGCGATACTATTTATTTATTTAAAACAGGGTAAGATATTTTTAATAACAAATAAGCAATAAGTTTCTCACTAAAGTCTTGGTGTAAAGACGTCAAAGGTCAGGCTCCTTTGGTTTTGTCATGTGAGAAGAACAGCTAATGAAAGATTGACAAAACTTATTTTAGAATGTGGATAGATATTGATGTAGGTTCCCGGGGAGACCTAGATTGACATTCCGCGATCTATTGGCTGAAGTTTTATCCGAGGGGGTCTCTGAGAGTCTCTGAAAGTGTCTTTATATGAAAAAAGTAATGAATGTCTATGAAACTAATCAGGTCTGCAAGAATCGTAACACTCGGCACTCGATGCTCTCTGCATACTTGGTAAGGGAATTGGCTTGAAGGTATGTATGTGTAATATAACGTAATGAATATTAAATACCTAAATAAGTAACCTTGATGTTGGTAATTAAATCACAATTTTGGTAACTTCACTATAAAAACAACAATTCTTTTAGCAAATGAAATTTAAATAAAATTAAACAATAAATAAATAAATTAAATAAATAATTGTCTATATATAAATAAAATAAAAATTTTAACAAACTTAAACATTTCAAGTGTCCACACCATACATGTTTTATAATTTATAATAATTGTTATTTCTTTACAGAATAATTACAGCAGTGAACTGAATAACCTGTTTTCGAAAATTGATGACAGAAGACGGGTATGTATTCATGAATACTAAGCAAAGTTTTTCTAAGCACTGATGCATTATAATCATCTCAGAACAATATACAATATTTAAAAGAAAATAGTCCTAGCTTTGATATTTTTGGTTAACTTAACCGGTTGGCCGAGAGGTTCGCGTATTTCACGTTGATTTTAAATACATGGTTTTGTTTAGCTTGTGCAAGCACATTATTAAAAATAATCAACACGAATGATTTTAACTGAAGTGAAAGGCCACTTTTAAATTAAATATATTCGAGACGGTTCTCTTTTTGCATTCAATTTAATCAATATACAATAATATCCCACATGACAGTTCATTGATTTTGATTTTTTTACAATATGGAGTCTGGTGGGCGCCATTTTCAATTTTAATTATTGTTTAATATTTAATGACATAATATGCAAAATTAAAATGAACTTGTGGTCGCCCATTGGTTGAAAATAGACCATAATAAATTTTAATATCTTGTTGATAAGAACGCCATCTTCATTTCTCGAGACCAACTACTTTGTTTCCAAACTGTTATGGTGCGCCATCTGTGATCTTTTATCGTTATCATCAATATATTTGCTTGTGTGTGTTAAATTCGTGGTAGTATGTGTAATGTTTTATTTTTTGAATTAATGCACTTTCTGAACATTATCATTAAAAATATTAGCGTTCTGCACTTCTCGTACACATAAACTATAGGTGTGCTAAATTTCATACACCTCCGTCAGCGCAATTTTCGTAAAAAGGGGGTCCAAAGTTTTTGCTTCACGTGTTGTAATATATACATAGATGGATTGACGTATGATTAAAACAACCCTTAGTTTGACACAAAGTAAATGTCCATGTGACTGGCAAAAACATTAATTTCCTTTGTGTTGCGCAGTTGTGTAAAAAGTTAAGTGTGATCAATTGAAAATAGCCTCATAAGCCTTACTCGCTAATCTTTCAAGACGAGCTGACGTCACATTTCTGACGTCATAGCTACACTTGACCTGTTATGTTTATCTTGTTATATTCATTCAACGGACAGAATATCTATTTTTACAACGTCGCGTGTCAAATACTTTAATAAGATTATTACGTTGCCGTAGCGTTATATTATGTAAATGAAGTGATTGGAGCTGATAAATAATAAGCCTCGCACGAAAAATAAAAGCTAACAGCAATCATGCTTTAAATGAGTAGCCGACAGACTTTTACAATAGGCTTTAAATTTGAAGTCCACGACCAAAGGCATCCTGGGGATGGCTACCTATAAATATGGAGTGTATAGGGAACAGATGTGTAATCATGAGAATGTTGTCAATCTGTCTTATCACATAAAAAGTAATTGAATATCAAAAACTTTAAAATAAAATTACTCTGGAATCTATGCTTGTTATCGTCGGCACTTGGTGGATTAAACGTATGTGTATAGTGGAAAAGTACAAGCGTTTAGCTAAAAAAAGTGAATAAAACTACTGTGCCCTGAAGTTTTTAATGTTATTGCAGTTTTTGAAAAATAGTACAAAATTAGTTTTTACAAATTTGAAGAAAGAAAAGCCAGCAAGTGATCACGTTGTCCCATCCAAAAGCTATACAATTTTCCGTTTTAATTTCAGAAACGCGATGTCCCTGACTATCTTTGCGGAAAGATAAGCTTCGAGATTCTCAACGAACCAGTCATCACACCGAGCGGGATCACCTACGAACGTAAAGACATAGAAGAGCACCTTGAGGTAAGAGAAATGTATATCGAAATGAGATCAAAATACATTTTTTAAATTTTATGGCAAAGGCAAATATTTTCTTATACTGCATTCACTTTAAATCAGAGAATATCAATTGCCATGTGTCGTGATTCTTACAGATCGTCCTAGCATCCGTCACATTCATTGTTTTTACAATACACGGATAATACCCCAGCGATTTCACCGTGGAATGTTATCCTCTATTTCACTATTTCACATTTGAATAGTATAATTAAATTGAATAAATTGTATGATATATGTTTATAAATTGACAAAGCATCATTGACAATGCGAATTTGGATGGAGGTACCCGAGGAGACCTAGGTTGACATTCCACGATTAAATCACTCAGGTTATCCGAAATTGTTATCGGTCGCAATTGTTGCGTGCGTGTTTGTATGAAATGTAGAATGCAGGTGGATGAAGCCAGTAGGGTCTGCCGGGATCGTGAGGATTTGCACTCTACATACCCTTACCCCGTAAGCACTTGGCGTGAGGATATATATGAATTGTATAATCTGTTTTGTCAGTCTTTTATCTGTTTAAATGCAATCTGCATAGACATTGATTGTGATACTTGTTTAATGCTTTACGAAAATGAAATTGGTACATAATAAAAATAGTTCAACACAATTCGGAACTTATTAGATTATTAACGTTTGTACACATTAGCGACGTCACGGTTAAGTTTTTCTGTTTCTTAATAAGGGATTACAAGTATAACGTATTAACTTAGACTAATTAGGTTAGTAGAAATATTAGTCAATCTTTCATTTGCCATTCCTTCCACATGAACGAACCAGCGGAGCCCTTCTCATTTTTACATCAACACTTTCTTTTAATCTCCTGATATTAATTACACATCACCTAGTAACATCTTAGGTAATCGTGCTTTGCCTACCTGAGGCTGGAATGTTAAATTTCTTGCATTAATAAATTTACCTGCTAGTCTAATATCTTTAACTGATATAACAGTGGTGAGCGCTAAAGTTAAATTTGCCGAAATAAGTAAAGCGGTGGTGAAATGTGGTATTAAATGTGAGTTCCATGCTGTCAGGTAGGGTTGCCAGTTGAATTACACCTATAAGCGAATATCCCGGAAATAAAATAGTGATGTACCAGTAAAATCCACTGAGTATAGTAATCCAAGCGAAACTAGTTTTTCAACTAAAACAGAACCGAAAGGCCTTGCTCTCACTTTAGCTAAATATGTAACAAATTTATATTGATAGGTCAGTACGTAGAGGTTTCAGTAAACCTGGTGTACTTTTTTTTACCTATAATTTTTCATAGCATAACTACAGCCAGTTACAAAGATAACTAGTACTGTCAAATGAAATATTGAATTGAATGTCAAATAAAGTACTGAGGTAACATAGACTAAATAAATATCTTGGCGAGTACCAGCTAGCAGCGAAATTAGCCAAATAACGCACAATAATTCACGAACATAGGTTCTTCGGTGCGGCCGAAAGTTTCGGTAATTTTTTGGTCGAAACCGAAACTAAGGCTTAAATCAGAATTTATGACTAAAACGGAAACCGAAACTTAAACTTTCGGTTGTCTGTTGCTATCAGAAAACCAGAGCCAGAGTCGCTCGCTGTCTTATCACAAAAAAAGTAATTACGCAATTTTATTTTCCAGAGGGTCGGTCACTTCGACCCGGTGACTCGAGTGAAGCTAACAGCAGACCAGCTGATACCAAACTTCACTATGAAGGAAGTGGTTGACGCGTTCCTGCAGGAGAACGAATGGGCACTCGATTACTAAGCGGGTCTAATAGATACTAAGGTGAAGACAGTGAACGGTAAAAGCATAGAAGGCTAAAGACACAATTGATTCTAATTTTCTTCTTTTTCATTGAACTACTGTTATTAATTGGTTGATGACGTCATTAAACATTTAGGACCCGATGTAATAGATCGTGTGATACTCTATTAAAATTTACATTTTAAATTTCTCAAAAAATAATATTATCCAAACTAAACCAGAGCTTGATCACCCAGAAGTTTAGTATGCTCGTGCGGCATTACTCCTAGGAAGTAACAGCTGTATGGTTCTGAATCGACATTAGCCGATTGACTATCGACCGGTATAGTAGCCGCGTGGCTATTTTTATATTTATTAATATTACAAAATTTGACAAAATTATTGGCATGCCACCATTAAAAAATGATCAGGAGCAATAAACCTAATAAAATTATATTACCAAAAACTGACCACAAGTTGACAACCATTTACAGATTTTCTAGTGACCTTACGCGCAATTTGAACATTTATATTTTGTCGTTTTAATTTTCAATATTCCCTTTATGCGTAATTTTAAGTACATAAACTTGAATTTTGTAACACAGATTGTCTTATGTACGGTAACACTTTATTTTTTATCTGCCAAAACTCAATATTACCTTTTTAAAATTGAAAATGTATGTTTATCGCAATCACGTTATTTATTTATTTATTTATGTAATTTTGCATATTTACTTGGATAGAGACTAGTTAAGGCTAATATATTATGACAAAGCATGAAATTAATTCAGTTTATAGATGTTGTTTAATAGAGTAAAACTCGACAAGATTGCGCGTAATCTAAAGCATTTTTGTCTTTTGAAATATTTTAATTTTTAGCACTTTTCTCTCGTATTTGGGATATATGTTTCACAATTGCTATTGCAAAGAAAAAGTTTAAACCCATAACCCTTGGCTCTTATTGACGAATGACAGGTCCGTAGTAGCTCAAAAGGTAGAGCTTGGTTTTAGAGAATCACCTGTAGCAGGTTTAATTCCTGTATGAATTTTTATAAGAGATGAATTGAAAATTGCCTCAAAATTAGGAATATTTACTGTTTAAATTCGAACTTTGTTGGGGTAAAAAAAGTTTGGAGGACGCTTCTAGACTTTTTCCGTTCACTGCTAGTTAATTATAGTTGTAAATGACCTACATGTAAATTGTGCCTAGACTAGACACCTTGCCGCTCGTTCGCACATGCGATTGTCCATGACATTTTTAACAATTTTAACTACAACGTGATTTTTATTATTAGAAAAGTCACTTATACACTTTCACTTGCAATGTTTACTGTTTCGCCATATCGATTTCGCTATATATCACGTTCAGGGTCACAAAATTACAAAATGTCGAATAATTTACATTTTAGGTAAACGACACATAAATCACAAATAATGTAAATGAAAGTGAATTAATAACATAATTATAATAATGATATTTCATCAAGTGCCAACGACAGACACTATGTGATTTTAATCTTAAATCGTCGCGTATTATTAACATCGTGACCACACTAGTCTATGATGCAACAAGGCGAAAATATGGACAAATAAAATAAAAAAAGATAGTATCCCGTATAAAAAGTTAAAAATGTTGACAGACACTATATTTGATTTTTGTTGTTGCTGTCAATAATACCTTAATCATATGAATTTGGTATTTGGATCATTTATTCATTCCTCAGTGAAGCGATTGTGACGGAAGAGGGAAGCGGATAATCTATCACGGGTACTCCGGGGGACATAGGCTAATTTTTCTCTCGTATAATAAACTCGAGATGTGATAGTATATCCTCGAAAATCCCTAAGTAAACACGAGCAAGGCCAATACTCACAGAGATCGCACGTGTGAACGAACGGTTATACGAGTACATAAATAGTAATAAGTACTGTCTATATACCATGGATATATGCCATCAGGAATTTGGTTTCAGGGCCTGTACCGTGATGTCTTGAAGCAGTATTATGCTAGCGATGCCCAAAATGTATATTTTATCGATATGTCGCATTACAATCGTCGAATTGCATCGATACATAATATTTTAGCGGTTTCTATTTGTATCGATATATCATAATAATATCTCAAGCATTTTGATTGTTATTCGATATTATTAGTATATATGAATGCAAATGCTTTTTTTATGTTTTTCCAGTTACATTTTTCATTTGAATGGTAAAACATACTTATTTACAATGTTTTTATTTCAGATTACATTTAGTTATCATGATAATTGTATAGCCATACTTTGATATGGTACACCAATAGACCTTTTACAGGAATAATATATATTGAGCATATACTATAACCCGAATATCTTGTTAAATATCGACATTTAGTGGTGTTGTATCTTTATTGAAATAGCCAACTGCTCATATCGATATTACATTCTTGTCTCTGCCCAATTGCGACTATTGTGTGTGCTATAATGTTACTTTTTGTTTTGAGACAGTGTTATAGAAACAATATCGCTTTTAACCATCACGGTAAAACGTCAAGGCTTCCCCCCCTTTTTTGGCTCTAACAGGGCCATATTTAGGCTCGGATGTTGAGCCTCGCTTAAGCTACCTGCCACCGATACTCAAAACTAGCACACGACTATGCCAGACAGTATCCGTAAAACGGTAGATTCACTTTGTATGTATGAAAAACAGGGGATGTTGAATTTTGTTAATAGTCAGTTGAAATGGAGCTACAGATACTTATTTAGTTTTATTTATAAAAAATATATATTTACTACATCCATGAATATTCACGATGGTAACTAAACATACCGTTATTTAATACTGCATTACTGTTCAATATTTATTACACCATTTAATTCAATATAAGAATAAATAAATTTTATGTATTATTAAATATTGTATGAAAAGGGTTATGAATGCGAAGGAAGCAAGACAGGTTTGCCAGGATCGTGAGGTCTGGCACTCGATACTCTCTGCCTACCTGTATGTATGTAAACAAATTTTAATTTCACTCATATCGAAGCAGTTGAACTCTGCTTCGATATGAGTGAAATTAAAATTTATTTTAATTAAGAAGCTTAAGAAGAGTTTTGATATAAAACAAGCGGATTATTATAAAACAAAAAAATATTACTTAAAAAATATCAGCGCTGAATGCAGCCTTTAAAATGGGTCAAAGCGCATAAACTATTTACTGATTTGTATATCTCCATGTTTCGGTCCTGTTCCAAAGACCACATCGTGACGTATGGTTTCTCTAGGACTGGTGTGGCGAGTTGTCTCCGTCCGTTGAAACGGCGAACGTAAACGCCGTTTTGAAGGCAGCTCGCGATCTTAGATCTTTCATCTACCCCCAATATTTTTTGGAAATACTTTCCCAATATACGCTTTTCTTTGTTTTTTGTTGGCCAAGTATCATTTGCTAGTCCTCATGAAGATAACCGTAATCGCCATTGAAATTGTGGTGTTTTTTTTATATTTGGTGGGTAGACGAAAATTGTTGTTGTGGGCTTTTAAGTTTAAAAACAGGCATGACACCAGCAAGTACTAGAAGTGACTTTAGGCATTTAAATGGAAATTTTACGATCATTATAAATCTTGTTTTTTATTATCTGTTAGTAACAATAACACGTATTTTATATTATCATTTATTTTTATGTTGTAATCATAAGTAATTATTAGGGAGCATTCAAGTATTACGTAGGTAACACAATATTTGAAGATTTTTTGACCCCCCCCTCCTCCCCTTGTAACGCACCGTAACTTTTCTGTACCCCCCCTCCACCTCTCTAAACGTTACGTCACACTGAAGTGACCATTTTACCCTAAAGTCACAAAAAAATATTACAGTTTTTATCCTTGGTACAATTTCAATGGCCTTTGCGGTAATAATACTAAATAAAATTTATATTTATACAAATTAATAAATAAACTAATTTTTATTTTAAAAAAAAACGACTTACGTAATGTGTTGTAAGAAAGACCCCCTCCTGCCCTTGTAACGCAACGTAACGTTTTACGAGACCCCCCTCCCCCTAAATTGCGTTACGTAATACTTGAAGGCTCCCTTAGCAGTTTTACATAGTTCCTTACTATTTACACACATTTGCAGATAAAAATTATTCGAAATTCGAAAATAAAATCTTGTAGGTACTAACTGTCTTAACCTCTAAGATCGACCATGGAACCTCTCATGATCGACCGGTCGATCGCGATCGACTGTTTGGGCACAACTGCTGTATGAGAAGTGCTTTTATTTTTATTATTATTATATTTAATACACATTATCTGTGCTGCTGAATGTGTTCAGTATCTCCATTCCGTATCAGTCTACGGTATGGTAGTTACCGTGTCTCGTTTGGTACGCTCCAATCCACTATAAGTCAGTTTTTTTATTTGTTTCAAAGGCGATACCAAAAAATGTGAATTGAAACACACAGTGATCGGAACGTCGAAGGACGGAGATAAGCTCAGGGTTCTTTAATCACGACTCTGATTCGGGGTGGAGATACGGTGTTGACAAAAGAACATATCTGGACCCTGCTTAAAGCCCTCAGCATCATTCGTGCGTCATTAAAACCTCCTACATTTTCCTTTCAATCTCAGCACTACCACTTTCAATAAAAAAACGTTTAACTGGACTAAGCAAGATCCCTATCCTTCAAATAACGAAAATTCAGTCATATTTGGTTATGTATCTTTTAAGTGTTACACAAGGAAACAACCCGCAAATAAATAATTTCTGTTTGGGCGAATCCCAATAGTTTTTTTACGATTTTACCTTCTTTTTCACAATAGGTATAAGTAGATGTTATATATATTGAAAAGAAATGTGAAATTAAGTCATGTAAAGTTAAATTATCGAAAACGGTATATGAAATTCGCAAAATGTTGTAAAACGTGCTTTTTCCCGTCTAATGTGACGTTTATTTTGGATGTCATATTTTTAATATTATATCCAAATCGTGAGAAAATGGAATTAGGATTATTTCAAACCCAAACTGTTTACTTGTGGATAGTTCTAAATTTTTATAGTGGTTGGTATCTAAAAACATTGTTTCTAGTTATCCTATAGTGGGACATAAATCGTACAGATAGGGTTATGAAATCTGTTACTATTAATTAAATTATTTAATCTGTGAGTTTTTATATTGAGCACCATATTTGGCCATAAATCATTTTCCAGATATTTTTTTATTTGCGGACCAATTAAATTGTATAAAATATGTATTAAATAAATGGTCGTTTGTTTTATGTCGATACATTTACAGATTGAAGAAAAGAGACAAATACATTTTTAAGCTGTAATATCAATGGTTTAAATCCTAATTAAACACGATTTCAACTGATATTTTTATGTGATTTTATTTTTCATTCGAGTCTATTCAAACAAGCACTTTCCTAAAACTACAGATTTTAAAGTGCGCTTTTAACCTGGTACTTCCTATACTCTATCTTGTTTAAGAAACGACTACCAAAAAATGCAGTGCATTGCTGTTGGTCTACGTTATCAACATAAAGTTCATTTCAATCAATCAGAACGTGCATTTACAATTTGACAATAAGAACAAAGGCTTAATGCCCGCCCCTCATAACGCTACATCTCACTCTATCGATATTGGAAATATGCGAGGGACATACTCGGTACTTGTTTGTTTAAGTAAACCATCATCAGCCAGAGGACGTTCACTGCTGGACTTAGGCCTCCCCCAAGAAGCGCCACAAGTCACGGTCACCAGCCGCTTGTAACCAGCGACACCCCGCGACTTTGACCAGATCATCAGTCCACCGGGTTGGAGGTCGTGCAACACTAGGACCTTCGGTGCGGGGCCGCCACTCGAGAACCGTTCTTCCCCAGCGGTTGTCGATTCTGCGAGCGACGTGGCCTGCCCATTGCCATTTCAGCTTGCTGACTTTCTGTCTCTGTCGGTTACTCTCGTTCTCTTGCGGATCACCGAATTACGGATCATATCTCGCAGAGAAACACCGAGCATAGCTCTCTCCATAGCACGCTGAGCGACTCTGAGCTTATTTAAGACGCCTACATTTAAAAAATAAAAGTAAATAGACTTAGAGCGTCTTTCACCATCTTAAAGTAAAGCTCCACATAAGCTACTCGTCAATTAATGTGACAAGTAATCCACGATCGCATTTCATCACATCCGAGTAGCGTTAACCACCTCATAAACTGGCCCGTAACTAAGTTGCCACTTTGAGTGCCAAGTAACTTGTTTAATCGACGAGTAAGTAATCGCCGCGTACTTCCCCCATCTGCTTACCAGATGTCCTGTGCGTAGTTTTTATTACCTTTGTTGATTATTTTGCAAAAAAGGGTAAGTACTTATTATTGATAAATGTTTTTGGTTAAGTTCATAGAGTTACAATTGGAAAAATTGGAACAAGCCTTAACACAATGAATTCCCGGATTTGCTTGATTTTGGCGGCCCTCCGAACCTAGCATTAAACTGGTTTTCTACTTCGTGTTACTCTTTTTTCCATGTAGTGCATCAGTTTGTTTTATTAACAATCGCATCTTTAAATTTTATTACCAAACTCGTTAAAACTTCACGTTCCTCCATTGTCAAATTTGCACTCCTTTCTCTTTTTACAGGGTGCATGATATTTTTATCATATAGCAAAGAATTGTAAATCGTATTACCTCTGTGGTCTAGCGGTCCTGCATCGGACTTGACTTCTTGAGGTCCTATTCGATCTTCGGGTCGGGCAACGCAAAACAAATTTTCAATTTTCTAACAAAGATAATGTTGCCCGGGATTGAACATGTTCCCGGTTGGCGAAAGGCGTGTTTGGCCTGGTTGTCCCTATCTCTACGGTGATATGGGCGTTAAGGTACTTTTTTTTATAGTACTGTAAATTACTTTAAACAAAATAATCAGTACTTTAAAAAATGTAAAACGTACGTGTGAAGTTTTGTTTATAAATTAAATTAACACGCATTTTGCGGTGCACACTGTCGTACGTCAAAATCTAGACAAATCTTTTGACGTCTGATGTTTTTGACAGTAATGACAATGGTATTAGGAAAAAAACATTCCTTTCGTACACTCATTCCTTCAATCACCACTTAGTGGCAAGTTGTTAATTGACACTGCTTTCGTTGGTGAAACTGAAGCAAATCACTCGGAACTTTTATTAGCTGAGTAGCTATGAGCGGCAAGTAATAAATCGACACTTTACTTGAGGATGGTGAAAGAGGCCCTTAGATAAGAAACGGGTGTCATATAACTTCGTGTTTCTAAAGATGATCGACATGTCTAGGTTGTATAATAGCTGCTTACCATCGCTTCAATATATTACAAAATAAAAGTCATATTACTCGTAACTCTGTAAAGTTGTAATACAAGGTAAGTCCTTTCTGATTTCAATACTACCTGCAATTCAAATATATCTGATGCGTTGCTCGCACGGCTTGCAACTTTATTAAAGAAATTTTAGTGATGTTTATTTAAAATTTCAAAAATCATTTCAAATTTCAACTTTGATGAAATATCTTGAAATGAATGAATGTTGAAATTTTGGTATTTCATCAAAGTTTTGATATTTTAAATAATTTGTAACTAGAAACTGGTTTTTGTTAATGATATTTCCTATATTAAGCGATTTTCCTGATGTTTTTTGATACCTATTATTTATTTTGTACTGTGTGTAGATTTAGACATAGTTACTGACTATAGTTTTAGACATACTGTGTATCGATGGATAGACAGTGAGAAAAATACACGTCTGTTAGATGCTTGTAATAATGGTTGCCTATCTGAGGCGATTATAAGGACTCTTGCTAAAATTTAACTTGATACAATTTATTTAGAAAAACTTGTACTTTCCACAACATATTTTATTATTTTTATGGTTTAGCCAACCGGTTTCAAACAACATTTGGCA
>NJDC01004654.1:26903-54773 GCA_002245475.1 Calephelis virginiensis
TATTTTGAAAAGTTATAATAAAACTAATAACTTGCTAGAATGCTTAGTTTTTGATTTTCTAAGAACTTTCAGTTTGACCCTCGTAATCAAATATTTGATAAAAAAAAATATAATAACAATTTTGAAATTTTTCATTTTTTGTTAACTTCAAAAATTCGTAATAAACAAATAAAAAAAAATATAAACTTTTACTGCGAAATCTTCTTTTTATTATGTATAAAAGAAGAGCCCTCAAAAGTTAAAAAAAAATAGATTAATTGTTTAAACTTTTATAAGGGATTTTATGACTAGTAAAGCCTCCAAAAAATTTGTTTATTAACTATTGAATAACTTCAACAAAAATGAAGTTAACAAGTTTTCGCTAAATAGACTATTCTTTCAAGTGTCTAGATGACACTATATTTTTTCAAATTTATTAATTAATATTTAATGTTCTAAAAAAATATTTATTGTTGCTAGCTTTGCGCGGCGGCAGTGAGGCAGCGCTGAAACGGCCGCGCGGAACCCAATTTTACAAGTTAAATGAAAATTATTAATAAGGGAGCTATAACTCCGGGAGTCGAGATATATCTTTCTGAAATTTTCTCCCCTTGTAGGATCTTTTTTTAAATTTCAATTATCTTTAACACTTTTCGAGTTTCAGCTACAAAGCGGAACACCCTTTTTTTCTCTTCGTTTTTTGTTTATAACAATTGTAATTTTTTAGAGCGGGATTATTCCAAAATTCCAATTACTCAGAATTTTTTTCCGAATCCAAATTACTAGCAACCATATTTCTACGATTACAAGAATTATTTTTCGCAGGAAACTCTTTACAAGAATTATTTCTCGACCAGACTAAACTGAAGTTTTATTGAAAACTGTGTGTTGGTCCGGGCTCCTTTGTAGAATAGACCATCTGCCTTCCTGTGCCAGGCAGTTTGTAAAAGGCGAGCATAAGCTTGCGGTCACTAGCACCGTGACATCTGACTAGGTGGTAGAGTTTCGCAGCGACTCACCCGGATTGGTACCACCGCCTTACTTATTCCTGCCGCCATAACGTCATGACGTGTTCCGGTTCGGAGGGTAAGGTAGCCGGTAAACTTACTTTTACTCGAGGCCTAACGTCCCGGCCTCTAGGCGGCGAGAAATCAGGAAATCCATCTGCTTGTTTGCCTTCCAATGTCATAAAATAATAATAATTATACCGTCTAATTGTCACCATCAAAAATGACGGTATTTGAATAAAAAATACTGAGATGACATTAGTAAACAAATTTGAATTGACTGGGTTGAAAACGTTAGATTTTTCCCCCATTAATGGGGAAATTTTCCCTGAACTTAGAATTACTAATGTTATCTATTAAACTAAGTTCTACTATTAATAAATATTTGAAAAAAATCTTATTATAGACGTAATCATAAAATAAAATTAATCGAACTCTTTTGGGAAAAATTTCAAAATACCACATTGTACAACAAAAAACATTTTGAAATAATAATTAATGTCAAAATAAAACGTTATACATTACAAAATTCAATAGAAATATTAAATAATAATAATAAAATTAAAGGAAATGTCAAACAATTACGTCAAATAAAACTATGTCAAAAATGTTTGTCATTATTAATTACTTACTACTAAACGATGCTTTAGTTATCTATTTATTTATTTAAAATCATTTCTGTCTGTAAAAAACCTATTTATTAAAAAACATATTGAGCAGTGGAGAACTATTAAGATCTACCTGATCATTTAATAATTTAGGGTCCCTTTTCCTTCTCCTATTTTCTAAAGCCTCTAAGGAATTGAGTTTCTAACCTTTGTTACAAAAATGAAGGGTTTTAAAGTTATGTAGTGGATCAAAACTGTGACCTTCCTTTAATAAATGCTTAGCAAAAGCAGAATCCCCTTTACCTAACCTCCAATGAGCTACATGTTATTTAAACCCATATTGTGAATGATCGTCCCGTTTGTCCTACATTTTCACTATCACAATCTTGACACTTCAATTTGTACACTCCACTCATTGACAATGTTGGTACTCTAGATTTGTTATTAAAGAGTAATCTTTTTAAAGATTTGCAGCTGTAATAGATTGGTTTCTTTTTTTGAAGAAATCGTGAACATTTGTATGTGATGTTACCTAGAAATACCAATCTTACATACTTTGGTGGTTCTATTTGTCCAGTCGTTGCGTATAAATAATTTACCACTTGCTTCTTAGTCTTATTCTTTAATAAGGAGTCAATAAATTTTTTCAATCCGTTTTTATAGTTGCCAGTTCCTCCCGATAATCTTCCTTATTTAATGGCACTGAAGTAAGTCTATGTATCATGGCGTGAAAGGCAGCCTGCTTGTGAACATCTGGGTTTTAGGAATCAGCAGGTATGATGTTATCGCTTAATGTGTCTTTTCTATAAACTTTAAATTGATGTTTACTTGTTGTAATGTTTATATTCAAGTCCAAAAAGTTTATTTGGTTGTTGCCAATCTCCATTGCAAACCGGATTTTATAGTGTAAAGAATTTATAAAGGCCAGAAAGTCCTAAAGTACATGTTGAGGTCCGGTCCAGAGGCATAAAATATCATTCACATATCTAAACCAATAATGAATATATGTTTGGAATATGTCACAACTATGTATAAGTAATTCTATTTTGTTCATAAAAACATCTGCGCACAGTGGTGGGAGTGGGCTTCCCATTGCTAATCCATCTAATTGGCTGTATATTGTGTTGTAAAACGTAAAGTAATTTTGTGAAAATAATACACAAGTTTTAAGTTTAGAATCAAAGTTTACTATAATTAGTTATAACTGTAAGTCTGTTAAGAGGTTGCTTGAATATGTCCGGGAAATTTGTAATAATGCTGATATTGTCTTACAATAGGAAACGTGGTTATTAGCACATGATTTGGATTATATACACACGATTCACAGCGGATTTTTAGGTACTGCCAAATCATCAGTGGACACGTCCACTGGTGTGCTTCGTGGAAGGCCATATGGTGGTCTAGCCATACTATGGAGAAAGGACAAATTTCCATGTGTATCGCTGGTGTAGCGTCATAATTCTAGAGTTAATTCTATATGTTTAACTGTTAGTTCAAGATCATTCTTAGTAATAAATGTGTATATGCCTATGGATAAATCAGATGTGGGCAGTTTAACAGAATTTTAGAATTGGGTACATAAATGCTGTTGTCGAAGACAAAAGTATTGAAGCGGTCTACATCTTAGGTGATTTCAACTCGCATCCGACTTCAAGTTTTGGCAAAGAATTAGTTAAATTCTGTAATGAACAACAGTGGCACTGTGCTGATGTGGAGTTATTGGGTATAGACTCAGACACATTTACTTTTATAAGTGACGCCCATGGTTCTCATAGATGGATTGACTAATGTCTAACCACGAACGCTGCGTGGAATTCTGTTGTTTCTGTTGAAGTGACACAGGATGCTTCGTGGTCTGATCATTTCCCGTTACGAGTTACATGTAACATCAAAAATGTAACTGAACATGTATATAAGGACTCTGTGTTCAAGTGTAGTGGAGTTCGTTGGGGTTATAGAAATTCTAGTCAAAAAGAAAGTTTTAATAAATATTGTGATACTAAGCTTACAAAAGTCAATGATTTGTTAGTTTGTAATAAGTGTGATAATTTTGTTAACTGTGGCAATTTATATGAGCATTATGATTTTATTAATAAGTTTTATAATGAAATTTTTGGTATTCTGTGTGAAGGCGCCAAGCTGACATTTAGTTCTGATTGGCGGTTAGGTGAAGGGGATTCTGCTTTTGCTAAGAATTAATTAAGGATCCAGGACTTTAAAGCTCTTTATTTTTGTAACAAAGGTAAGAAACTCAATTCCTTAGAGGCTTTAGAAATTGATAGAAGGAAAAGGGATCCTAAATTATTAAACGATCAGGTAGGTCTTAATAGTACTCCACTACTCAATATGTTTTTAATGAATAGGTTTTTTACAGACAGAAATAGTTTTAAATAAATAAATAGATAACTATAGCATTGTTCAGCAGTAAGTAATTAATTCTGATAGCTATTTTTTGACATAGTTTTATTTGACGTAATTATTTGACATTTCCTTTTATTTTATTATTATTATTTAATATTTCTATTCAATTTTGTAATGTGTAACGTTTTAATTTGACATTTATTATTATTTTTTTGACATCATTTGTAATTTTCAGTATTTCAAAATGTTTTTTGTTGTACAATGTGGAATTTTGACATTTTTACCAAAGGAGTTCGATTTATTTTATTTTATGATTACGTTTATAATTAGAAAAATTAAATTTTAATTTGATTTACATTTTTTCAAATATTTACTAACACTAGAACTTAGTTTAATAGAAAATATTAGTAGTACTTAGTTAATGGAAAATTTCCCCATTAATGAGGGAAAAATCTAACGTTGTCAACCCAGTTAATTCAAATTTGCTTACTAATGTTATCACTCAGTAATTTTTATTTAAATACCGTCATTTTTGAGGGTGACAATTAGACTGTATTATTTTCAATAAAACTTCAGTTTATATATAGCCCTGATGATGCTTGTATAGCGAAACCGGTTGGCTAAACCATAAAAATAAAAAAATAATAAAATGTATTGTGGAAAGTACAAGTGTTTCTAAATAAATTATGTCAAGAATGCAATTCCACCAAGCACCGACGATAATAAGTATAGAAACTAAAATTTAACGTCTACGGTCCGAGGGTGGAACCAGAGGGAGTCATTCGGGTCAACTCAGTAGTCAGGAGTCCAGCTAGGTCGAATAGTATGCACCTTTCGGATCGGAGTCTTCCCTGGGTGCACCTGGAGTATCCCTTCCACTGGCTTAAATACTAGACCCGTCCATGCGTCTATCCTACCCTCATCACCGGAATCAAACACGGCGAGTATATCATGTATGAGGAGATGCGATATAAGTTTGACACCGAATTTTCATTTTCAAAAATTTTCGTGTAGGTACCTACCTCGACGACGTCGTGTCTACGAGTGTCCACGAGTTTTGGCTGACGGAGATTTGAGCTACTGAATACGTATTCGTTTTTTGTGTAAGTAGTTTTTACATCTAGCTATAAACAGATAGTAAATGCCATTTAGTCTGAATCTGAAAGTATCGCGAATCTAATTTTATCGCTTCTGATCGAGTGTCAAGTGTTGGAGTTAACAGACTGAGGTTCCAGGTTGGGCAAGTAAAAAATGTGTTCTCTCAATTATTTAATAAAAGATAACTTCGCCCGGAATTTGATAAGTACCCGGTTAGTGATATGCTACCTACCACATTGTGATACTCAGTGTCAGGCTAGTTGTGAGTGCCCGGTTTTACCTCTGCCTATTTCTTTGAGGATATAGGCGTCAAGAAGATACAAGGTACAATTACAAGTCGAGTAAAACAGAATTTCAAGGAATTTCATTTCAGTTGTATTTATCTGTAGATCACTGAACAATATTACTCACAGAGAAGAATGTAACTACATATACAATAAATAAATGCAACCATAGCCTTACATAGCTACGAGACAGTGGCGCCCCGTAGGTATAGCAAACGAAAACTACTAGGAACGGGATTTATTTAATATTTATATTACTTTTTAATTTCTTGATAAAAATATAAATTGCCACTAAAATTTAAAAAGCACAATATTGTTTATTCAACTTACAAAAAACACTTGTAAACGCGAAAAGTACGATAACATTACAATTAGTAGAGATTTTAGGGGCAACTCAATTTCTTATCAAATAAGGCAATTGTGTCATGCATAGAAAATAACAAGTAAAACAGAAATTGTTTTTTAAAAATTTAATTCTTAATTTTTTTAACATTTCATCAATACTTTTTTGTGTCTGATGCAAATGCAAGAAAACAGTTGGAGCAGGTTAAGAAATCTGTTATAAACCACATTCATGTCTTCATTTGTAAATTGGAATGATGCGGCAAAATCACAACTTACTTAACACAAAATATCTTCACGTATCAATTAACGTATTTATAATAATGGCGGCTTCGGATTTCAAACAAACTTGCAAGTCTGTGTGACCGGTTAAGTCAAATAAATAATATGAAAAATCAGCAATTACCTAAATAATTGAATAACGAGCTTTTTATTAAAATGTAACGAATATATTATAAATAACAATATTTTAATAACACTTGTAAATATATTAATTTTTGGCAGTGCAGCCTATAGCAGCACACACACATGCAAACATTTTATATGTGTTAAGTGCGAAAATACGTCTATACGAGAAACAGGATCCTGCTGTGGATGGAACAGCGCAGAAAATGACGTCACCATATTTTACATCATTTTTTCGTAACTTCAGTTTAATTCTGTTTAATTAAACTGATATCTGACGTTTAAGTTTTATTTATAACAATTTAAGTACAGCAAAACTTTTGCAGCAAACGACTTCTAACTATTTTATTAGATACCACGCCTCAATTTGTTCTTTCTCTTTCGAAAGATAGCTAGTTGATTCAATCAACATGACGAGGTCTTCAACATAAAAAAATGTATTCATTCATTCATTCTGCACTTCGGGGGCCACTAGTCGGATCATGATAAAAATAAAATGGGACCACCTTGGCCCACCAATAATTGGACGTTACAAACATACGAAAAACAGCCGACTCCAAAAGGGATGAGATTTTCAATTTTAAAAACATGATATCTGAGATATGTTTTTTCAAAGGGTAATTAATGATTCCAAAGTGTTTCCTCAAAAATTAGGTTTAGATCCGACAATAGTTTAGACAATAGTATCCGATAATAGTTTTCGAGTGACACTTAAAAATGCATATTTGATGATATTGGAGTCGTTTTTCAGCAACTTTAGCGTACTTACTCTTTTTAAATTTTCCTCTTCACCTTGTACAACTCCTTTGCGTAGACCATCTGCTTTCCTTCCTGGCAGCTCGTAACAGGCGAGCGTGGGTTAAATGAGTCATTTTCACCAAGACCAATCGTGGTAGAGGGCTATACAGTAAAGTGGTCGAGTAGGGATTCACCGCCTTACCTATGAATGCCACTATAATTGATGTATATTATTCTGGTCCAGAGGGTAATATAGCCAGTAGACTTGCACATTATAGGCCTAAAATCCTTTTTACAAGATAACGACGCACCTATATCATATAACCATGGGGTTTTAGCACTATTAGCGCCCTGGGCGAGATTTTTTCGGTGCCCCCAAACTGTAATTCAATTACATGCGAAAAAATAGGGGTACAATGAAATAACCATTTAAAAAAAAACACTAATTACACTAATAAAATTTCACTTTTCTAGCCTTTCTTTTGGCGAACGCTTTTATTGGATTTTCCAAGTCTATGTTTTCTGCAATTTAATTTTCGATTGATGAAGTTGGTAAGTTTGTTAATCTAGCTAGATTGAGAGATTATGGATCGCAGATATGTTTTAAGTAGCTTCGGCTTGGAAAAACTCCTTTCCCTGCTAGCAACCGTTACAGGTATAATCAGTAATATTCGCAATGCTATCCATACATTTGGATACAGTTCCTGTAAGTTACGATTTTTAATCAAATTTAAAACATAAGCAGGGGCAGCCACATTCTTATCAGGCAAAAAAGATTTCAGGCTTATGTCATACAACCATTTATATCTGATTTAGAATCAAGAGTTAATTTCAATTGGAGACTACTACATAGTTTGACAAGGTCGGATTTTTTCAGGAATCTGTTTTATATTGTACAAAAAATACCAGCAATCCGAGTAATCGTATAACTGTTCAAATCGTTTATTAACTGAAATAAATGTAGCGTCCAAGAGAGAGTTAAGAAAATCTACCTCAAATTTCTTTTCAAGAGAATTGATCAGCTTTACGCTTAACTCAACTTGGGCGTCCGACGCCCCTGGACGGCCGCCCAATCGCGCCCTACCCTAACGCCTCTACTGTCTATATGCCATATTATTATCTTACCATCAGGATATCTTCGCCTGTTTGTTGTTTTATCACATAAAAACTTAATTGATTTCAACACATTTGTATGTTTCTGAAGTTACAGGCTTTCTAAGTCTAATAGAAATTCAAGAAAATCTGAATTCTGTCCCATGTATTGTTATAGAGCGAAATCAACCAGTCGATTCGTCATTACCTATTCCAGTATCTATTTATGTTTTTCTATATATTACTTATTCTAGTATTTTTTATATATTACTATTTCGAATTTATTCCAGTATCTTTTTAGACATTTCTTTGTATTAATATTGTTGACTAACGCCCATATCTTAATATGCTTTGCTTAGAGAACAGTTAGTAACTTTTCATCAATAGCTTGACGAATATTATCAGTCACTCGAATCAACGCAGTAACAGTGCTATGTCCAGGGCGAAAACCTGACTGGTTAGGATGAAGAAGACAATTATTCTTTAAGAAGTTTGCCATCTGTGAGTGCACTATGTGCTCGAGTACTTTGGAGAGGAAAGGGAGAATAGAGATAGGGCGAAAATGCGAAGTAGAAGAGGCATTAGGGATCTTTGCAAGAGGAATAACGTGTGCCATCTTCCAGGAGTTTGGAAACAAGCCGGACTTGAGAGAAAAATAAAAATATGACAAAGTATGGGGAGGAGTTCAGATAGCACAGAGACAATCATACGCGAGCACACACCATTACTACCAAAAGCAGCCGACGAGATAGCCAGAACATGCTTTTTCACATTTAATTCGTCAACTTCTTCAAAAGTAAAAGGAGGGCCCAAAGGAAGTGGTTTGAAGGCCAATTCGGCAAAGGTAGTATCCCTCGTCAAATTATCTAGTATTATCGGTGGAGTAGAAAAATGGACGTTCAGAGAATTCAGATCGACACTACATTTACTAGATACAGACGAACGTCCTATGCCAAGAGATCTTAAAAGACTCCAAACTTTACCTGAATCAGAGCCAGCAGAAACGAGAGCATTACTAATATAATTACGTTTAGCAAGACGACAAAGTTGAGTACACCGATTACGTAGCAATTTGTAGCCAGCTAAATTTTCATCAGTAGGAAACTTCATACAATGTCTCAGAGCTATATCTCTTTTCCTCATCATATCCTTGATGTCATCCGTAATCCAAGGAGCTGGATTATATCTACATCTAATCTTTCTATTTGGAGCAAATTTGTTATAAATACCTAATAAAATACTATTAAAGTTACAAACTTTATCGTTGATATTAGTACAATCCGTATTCCGTAAAATAGTATTGCCGTGGACCAGTCCACGGCATTAATATTATCTTTAAGCATCACAATGTCAATATCCTTGAAACAACGGCGCATTATGTAGAATTTCTTCCTTTTGTCAGAACCAATCTTATAAGAAATATATCTTATAATACGGTCATCTCACAGTACCTACCGAACGTTCTATAATAGATGGGCTCACCAGGTCCTAGCACTTTAACTACAATTACACTGAATAATTTAATCAAGTTAGCAGAGAAGATTATTAATACAAGACAGGGCTGAAAGTTGCGACAAGCAATCTTCATAAATTCAACGCCAGTGAAATAAAATTTAATAAAAAAAGGAAAGAAATCCACAAAGAAAATAAAGAATAGAAAGAGAAGGGTAAGGGAAAGAAAACCGAACTGTACAGAAGGGTTCTTAAAAGGTAAAGCGTCGACATTGACGATACAGCGTCAAGTACTGCAAGAGTCGATTGAATCCCACATTATTCATTCGACTAACGATTTTTTCCAGGACATCGAGGATGATGACACAGATGTGGAAAACAGGTTCAGGTACATACCTCATGTGGGCTCTGGGCTCACTAGGAGTGTACTGCAAAGAGTATATAAATACTACGTAATAAGAGGCGAGACTTCCATAGATACATAGCAAACCCGAATTTGAATAAAGTTTACTTGAAAAAGTAAAACCCGTATAATTTGAAAGTAAGTCTAATGGTATTCAGATATAAGGCAACTAGTGTTATATGATTTGGGCGAATAAAAAACATAGCAAACTTATTTTTTTATTTTTTGATATGAAATTTGCGCCAAACTGGTGTACTGGTTAACATTCAGCTCAAGGTAGTGTCTGTAATATGTGCTAGATTTCTTTGACTCGGATTGCCCCCATGGTGACCACTACTACTCCAATATCAGTGTTGTGGTAGTCACATCTGATAACATACACATTGTCTACATATAGACAAAATGATTGAGATTAATCATAATTGATAGCTTTTAAGTTAGTTATGTTTGAAGGCGTTTGCAATACGCATTTTGTTTGGCAATTAAATTTTATTTGATATTTTGCTTAAGCTACTATTACCCTATTTTGCACTAATAGTTCAAGGACCATTTGCACGTCCCTGGTTTAAATTTAGTAATGAGTGTAATTGTCGATTAATATAAACTGTCTTAATCCCTATAATACTTAACACAGGAACGCGCAAGTGGGCCTTCGTGGTTAACTTGTTACATAGCGAAAAAATATAAAATTTTTTGGTGATTTTGCGGTTAACTTGTGAAAGGTAGAGGGAAAATATATACAGATAGCTGAGGATAAGTATCTATCGCCAGCCGGACACATATCCAACAACGGAGCGTGAAACATGAACGGACGGACGACACGGAACATGACCGTCATTATGACGACAGGAATACCTACTAATAATTCTTCAAAATATTCTTATTATTTCTGACGGTTGAACATGGACTTTTTATTGTGACTGTACTTTTTATTTTGTGTTCTCTTACATCAAAAACCTACCAAAAGCATACATATTTTTAAAGTTATCGATTCACACATCAATGAAATTACTTCGTGCGGATCGCCTACGTAAAAAAATAATATTACAAACTAGCTGTCCCAGCGAACTTCGTCCCACCAGTTCAGTTTGGATGGGAAAAAATATGTTGTTTTTCCTTGTTTCATCGCAGTTTTTCCCTTGTTCTTATCTTTTAAACTTTCCCTGGAGTTGAACAAATAATTCTAAAACAAAATTAGCCAAATCGGTTTAGTCGTTCTTGAGTTTTAGCGAGATTAACGAACAGCAATTGATTTGTTTATATACATTAGCTGCATGTTCCGGCTTCACTCGGATAGTTAATTGTATTTTTTTAATCATAAATTGAGATGTAAGCTATTTTGTATTTTATATATTATATAATATAAATTATAATGTAAGGTCTTTCAAGTTCGATCAAACTGCACACTCAAATTTGTTTGAAATCGGTTAAGTAGTTTAGGAGTCCATCGCGAACAAACAACGTGACAAGTAATTTATATATATTAAGATAGATCGTAGATTTGCACATTTCGTGTGAGTTAAACAGTGAGAGTGAGAGTGAGAGTGAGTTCGTAACAGTGAGATCCGAGAAAGAGTGGGATCGAAAGAAAGTGTTGGTGTTAAAATGCGAAAGGGCATGCTCCGCTGGTTCGGTCATGTGGAAAGAATGACAGATGAAAGATTGACAAAGCAGATATACAATGCGAATGTAGATGGATGTAGGTACCCGGGGAGACCAAGGCTGACATTTCACGATCAGATCAATCGGATAATATCCGAGGGTGGTGTCAAGAGTCTCCGAAACCGGCGTGTTTGTATGAAAAGGGTTATGAATGTGAAGGAAGCAAGACAGGTTTGTCAGGATCGTGAGGTCTGGCACTCGATACTCTCTGCCTACCCCGTAAGGGACTTGGCGTGAAGATATGTATGTATGTATGTGTGAGTTAAATTCGTTCAAATCATCCAATAGCTCGCTTTATCAGGCGATGTCACTTGTTACACAAATAAGTGAATTTACCAAATGTTTATGTAAATTAGTAGAAAACTAGCAGAAACAGATGTTAAGATTAAGCAGGATCTGATGCCAACATGGTACAGATGTAATGCAGTAAAATCCCTGTAGCAACTGTTGCGTCTGGCTCGTATCCAGACAATTTAGTATTTTCATTCAATTATATCAGGAATAAAACTTTTGTTGGAAAACAAAATGTGTGCTACAATAGAAGGTATTAATATCAACAATTTAAATAAATTAGTCATTGCTCTACACTTTTCTGATGATATTGGGGGGCAAACAGACATATTTCCTGATGGTAAGAAATTACGATTGCCTAGAGATACCAAAGGTAGTAATGGTGCGCTGCCAACCTGAAGCCAGGATGTTAGGCCTCGAACAAAAGTATGTTAACCGGCTACCTTATCCTCCTAACCGCAACAAATCAACGGCAAGCACTGACTTGATGGCAGGAATAGGTAAGGCGGTGGTACCAATCCGGGCGAGTCGCTGCAAAACTCTTACACCTAGTCAAATGTCTCTGTATTAGTGACGGTAAGCCTATGCTGGCTTTTTCGAGCTGCCTGGCAGGAAGGCAGATGGTTCATTCTGCAAAGGAGACCGGACCAACACAGTCAAAGGAGTAATAAAACTAAATCAGTAATTTATTGTTTTTAAACAATAATTAATATGATACATGTATACAGGATACATAAACCAAGACGAAAATTTACTAAAAATTATATCAGTTTGTGAGTTCACTTTTCACACAAAAACCACTGGACGGATTTTTACCAAATTTTGTGTATATAGCCTGGGTCTATATTTAGAATACCTTTTACTGCAAGAAAATCTTTCATTTCCATCACTAGCTACGAAAAGTCACTTTGACGTTTGTACGAAGTCGCGGGTATCAGCTAGTTTTTTCTGTTCAGATTCAGTGAGGATTTGCAAGAGATATGTGAGGGTCGTTTGTTTTAAACAGTACAACTTTTTGTGTTATCTCAGAGCATTACGTAGCCGTGACCCAGTTTTGGAAGGAGCAGCTGCATTTAGATGCTACTTAAAGGCCGATGTGCAGTTCATATGACCTGGATTACTTGGTAAGATAGAGTAAACAACCTATATGAATATATTTGGGATCAGTGAGGAACATTATTTTTTATCATTGAAATTTGTGCTTATTTTTTTTAAATATTTTTACCGCGTTTTCATCTATGTAACTTTGGTCGAACTGTTATTTTTAAGGTGTAATTAAGATGAAATTTAAATTTATTTCATTGACGTGGATCTGTACAAAAATTCTTGTGACATGTCTATATAATTCTAAGAACTACCACCGGATCGGAACTCACTGAGAAGATCCGGCAAAAGAAACTCAGTGGGCTTGTCTTTTTCTTATACCTAAATCTAATTTACAAAGTATATTACATAGGTACTTATATAATTTGTAGAGATTAAATATTTTGAAATGTTATAATAAAATATGCTCTTTTATATGCTCTTTTTGAAATATGCTCTTTCAAATAAAAAAAAATAAATTTTAAAATCGCCACATAAATATCGGAGAAATCATTAAATTAAAGTACATAAAAAATGTAAGAGTCAAAATTAGCTTCCTCCTTATTTGAAGTCTGTTTAAAGAGGAATAAATAAATAAATAAATAAAAATTCCTGGACAAGTTACACAAATTGAATCTAACCCCAAAGTAAGCAAATTATATGCTTGTGTTATGGGTGCTAGTCAACGATTCTAATACAAAGAAATACTTAAATAGATACAAGAATAAATATGATAAACACCCAGACACGGAAATGCAGACGTCTAAATGTTCATCACACAAATGCCTGCACCCGTCGGGAATCGAGCTCGAGCCTCGCGGTTGGTCGGTGTAGTTAGGCGTGTACGCTAGCCACTCGACCAACGAGGCGGTCAAAAAATATAAATAAAATAGTAAAATGTCTATTAAACTAGCTATTGCTCGCTTCGCTTGTGTCTTATTTCTAGTTCTATTATTTTATTAAATTTTACCTCTCCAGGATAAGAAATCGGTATAAAAGTAGTATATCTTTTGCTAAGTCCAATCTATTTCCATAGTTTGAACATAATAGTTTAGTGGTTTTGCAATGTTGTAATGTTTTTAATATATTCAATTATTCAATTTATTGTACTGTATTCAAATAATTAATTGTATAGTTTCTATAAACTTTAAGGAAAGAAAAAAATTCGCTCCAGACGGGATTTGAACCTGTAACCTTTCGTCTCAAGCTGACGAATGCTATAACCATTTGAGTTACTGAGGACTCAAGTCCCGTGGCGAATTTTTTAATTCCTTTCTAACCCGTTAACGCAGGTTTATTTAATTGAATAGTGTTAACTGTTATATCCTGTTGTTAGTCGTCGATTCAGTGGTTAGTGACTTGCGTATGCGATGCCAATCCTTAATGATATGATGAAAGTTCGATTTTTGACTAGAGCATCTTTGTTATCGCAGCAAACTTGCACAATACGCTTTTGATAGTAATAGACAAACGTTGTCTATAAACATTATAGATGTAGGTGCATCGCTGTCATGTGGCCAGGGTGTTAGGAAAATAGTGCAAGTCTACTGTAATATAGAAATGTCACGTGGATACTAACCGCTGCGAAAATTTAATAATAATATAATAATGATAAAATAATGCATATTTTTTTACTTAGGTAAAACAATATATACCTGCTACACAGTTTAACTCAGCCATTACCCCACGGATCATGATCAAACTAATTTGGGATCAGCTCGGAATCATGACTTAAGTTTTTAAAAAAGAACAGTTGAAACCAGTTAGCTATTAGACATTAAAAAAAACAGTCGAATTGAGGACCTTCTCCTATTTAGGATTCGGTTAAAAATATATTCGTTACAGGTTTTATTAATACGCCTTTCAACAAAGGAAACTTTGTTTCTATCTTCCAATTGTTATTAAATTTGGATCAACTCTAAGGTCCAATCGGATGCAAACCAATGTTCACAACCAGTGCTTGTTGTAGAGTTGTTATTAGCCCACTAACCGGGATAGAAATTCAAATTTAATTCAAATTTAATTCACACGTCGTACCTAGAAGTTTCACATTGATCACATTTATATTTTTTTATCTCACTTTATACCACTTTACATCTTATGTATTTGTGTCTGTATTTTCACTCACGTCATGTTACTATTCGTTTTGTTATTAGTAAATATTTTTTTATTAGTAGTAATATCTCAAAGACTCTAAAGAAGTTTGTACTTCAAAATATACTTGAATAGAGAGCCTCTTCATTTTTTAATTCGATTAAATATACAGGGTGACATATAAAGTACCAGCAAATATATGTTTTATAATATTTATCCAACGAAAAATATAAAAAGCTTGGTTACAACGTAAAAAAAGCATAAAACTGATTCCCACCGACCGCACCCGCATTCGCATAATGATGACGACAGGCGTGACAACAAGGAAATCATTTTTGCGGACTGCTTTAAATAAATGTTTATAATAACTAAATTCTACAATTTAGGAATAATATTTATAAATGCACATTCATTTAAGCCTTTACCCCCATAGATTAAAATTTGTACGGTCTTTTCAAAGTAACCATGTATATATTTATGTACAAAATCCCGGCAAACCACATCATCAAGTTGGGATAGTTTCACAAAGTTATTGCAGCCCGTCAGCCCGCGTTTGTGTAACTTGACACGCCGACGTTTCCCGCCCCAGCCGTCACCAGCGACACAAAGTTAAACCGCGCTGTCGTTTGATCCTGACGATAATTAAATATCATAACTACATTTTCACTATTTAGCTTTATTTCAATACTAGCTGCTACCTGCGGCTTCGCCCGCGTTTTCACAGAAACCCGGTGTGCGGTCGGGATTAAAAATAGCCTATATGTTAATCCAGGTCACAATCTATCTGTCTTCCAAATTTCAGACAAATCCGTTCAGCCATTCGAGCGTGAAAGAGTAACAAACATCCATACATCCATACTTACAAACTTTCGCATTTATAATATTAATAGGATAATAGGACTAGCATCGCCCCGTGGCCTTAATACAATAGCCTTTGCATTATATTTTAAGTTTTCACAATAAGGTTAACTTGCATAATTTCAAATTGACAAAATTTTATTGTTTGATTTTGTATATTTAGTCATAGCTTTTTTTAAATAAATGAAGGCGTAAATATTAATACTATTACTAACTACTTCTTATTTATCAAGTCTCAAAGGTCCGCAAAGACGGTTTAAGCACTTCGGAGCGATCTCTTATTTCTTTAAGTTTTGGCCTTCACGTTAGTATTTTGCCATTCGTCAAGTAGAAATTTGCATCAAATTTTATATCAATTTTAATCAATCATAATAAGTCATGAATCGTCAGTAAGTCATGTCAGGCTCTTGGGTAAAGCGGCGGCCTCAATACACAAGCTCATTTAGGGAGATTTGGCAGCAACGAGGAAATACACGATACGCTAATTTCTTCATGATTATTTCATTTGTGCACTATCACTGAACAAAATTGTACAAAATGCCACCAAAATTGACTAATTTCACTCAACATCAACACAAAATTCAATAATTATGAAAAAACTTCAACCATCATTTCTCTCGATGGCGCCAAAACTCTTTTTTCCGGAGCGATCTCTGCTAGACGACTTTAGGGTGAAGGAGACAATTTAAATATGTCCCTGGACAAGTTACACAAATTGAAACGAACCCCAAAGTAAGCAAATTATATGCTTGTGTGTATGGGTGTTAGTCAACAATTTCATTACAATGAAATACTCAATGTAGTATTTACCAGAACAAATTTAACAAACACCCAGAAATGCAGACTTTTAAATGTTCATCACATAAGTTCCTGCTCTCTTTGGGATTCGAACCCGAACCTTGTCGGTCGGTGGAGTTAGACGTGTACGCTAGCCCCTCGACCAATGAGGCTGTCCATTCATAGCGCAAACATATCTAATCTAAACTAATAAATCAAAGTAGTAAAACAATATGTGCCTTAAATGAATTATGTAGTATTTAAAATACTTAAAATATACGTGAATACATATGATCGCCCCTGCTGTCTAGCAATCCGGCGTCGGACTTAACTTCTCGTCTCGTCGTCTTCTTGATGATTGCATAATATACCTCCACTGGTATACGTGTTAGTAAATAAAAATATTTTAATTACTAGCTTATTATACGAAACCAATCTAAAATGATTAAATATACTATTTCCGTGGAATTGAAGATTTAAAAAATTCAACATTGTTTTCTAGAATATGCAGATTGTATTTATAGTACTGAAGAAAAATACAGTACGATTTAAGTGTCTATGTTAAAATAAGAAAGGGCTTGGTTCGGTAATTTGAAATTAATGACAGATGAAAAATTGACATTTTTTTATTTGAATATTTTGAGAGACCGGATCTAGGTTGATATTCCAATACCAAATATCTAGAATATTACCTGAGAGTATTTTTATGATATTGGAAGGCAAACAAGCAGACAGATTTCCGCATGGTAAGGTGGTCAAGAGTTACCGAAACCAGTCTATTTGTATGAAAAAAATTATGAGTGTGGAGAAGGTAAGCAGGTTTTTAGTAATCATAACGCTTGGAACTCCTTGCTGGCCTCGCAAGAGAGTTTGCGTGTATATATGTACGTATGAAAAAATTACTAATGTCAAAACGACACAATAGTTTTGACGTATATCTTTGCTTAAAATTCCACGGCAAGCCACATGATCAAGTAAGGATTGAAGACGTCAGCCCGAGTTCGCGTAACTTGACACACTGACGATTAGGGGTATAATCTGTGCACTGACGTTTCTCGTCCCAAACACCACAAACGTCACAAACTTAACCCACGTTGTCCTTTGATCTTAATATGGGAGTTTTGGCACATCGTGAATGAAGGTGGTCGTAATTTTTTCATTATTATTAAATTACGTGTTTATATTGAGTGAAATTGGTTAATTTAGGTGGGAATTAAATTAATTTTGTTCAGTGAAAGTGTACAAATGAAATTATCATGAAGAAATTAGTGTATCGTCTATTTCCACGCTGCCGTCAAATCTCACTAGATGAGCTTGAGTAACGAAGCCACCGCTTTAATCAAGACCCTGACCTGACATGACTTGGTATATAGTGACCAATGACTGTATATAATTGTATAAGAATTGACTAACTTGACATTGGCAAAGTAGTCGTGAAAAACGATCGAAAGCCATATTTATAAAAGAAGAAGAAGAAGATCTTAATAATTGAATACTGCAACTTTAATTAGTTTTATATCAATATGTCCTCTGTGGTCTTGAGGTTTGGTTAGACGTTGGTGTTGGGCGTTCACTATGAGTTCTCAGATTCGATTCCTAGGTTTAATTCAATGTATTTTTTCAATTTTCAAATTAAAACTATGTTGTCTGGGATTTAAAAAGTTGAATTGGTGATAGGTTTGCCACCTATCACACTGTGACATTAAGGCGGATATCACACTTAGTTGTGCACCGAAGTGCGTGCAGCGAAGCGGATTTTAACTTTGAAATATTGCCGCACGGAGATAAAATGGCAATGTTTTATACCGTGCGCTTTTACTGTGTTCCGCGACGTGTGATATTGGCTTAAGTGTCTTCAGCTATTCAAAGGTGACTTGGTTGTACCTCGGGCTAAATCTTCGGGGATACGCGCTTGGAGATAATTTTACGGCAATATAATTTATAGCTTAATATTAGCTATTGCCCACGGCATTGCCCGCGTGGTGAAAGGTCACACAGGCACATTTTCTTCGGGATAAAACTATCCTATGTGTTACTCCAAGTTATACTCTATAAGTATGCCAAATTTCATGAAAATTAGTTAAGCAGTTATTGTGTGAACGAGTAACAAACAAATAAACAAACGGAAAAACTTTCGCATTTATAATATTGGTAGGATTGAGAGGAGAAAGTACCAACTTTTGCGAAATCGTAGAGACAAATTTTATTCTATATATAAAAATTACTTTGTCATCGCATCACCCGTGAACAGATGGAACGATTTCGCTTTTTTGTTCAAATAATTATTAGGAGAAGTTTGACATAAAAAGAAAAAAAGTGTACGGATTCATATATTATATTCATAGATAAGACAGTATAACATTTGTCAACTTAGCTAATAATACATTATAGATTTGAAAGTGCTTATCTTTGAATGTATGTTTTGTGTTTACTCCAAAACAGCTGAACAAATTGTTTGATAAATTTTCGTACAGAAAATAGATAAATCCTCGAAGAAAAGCACAAGTCACATTTATCCTGATATTTCAATGGATTCTCGGCTATATATAACTAACAGAAGAGGATTAATTTTCCTGCTTCAAATTGGCAACGCACAAATGACTTATTTTATAAATATATAACATGTGAGAGGTGAGCAAACAAGCACATGACTTTTTGATGGTAGATTCTACGAAGTCGAGCTACCATAGATGTTATAAGTGCGTCACCAGCCTGTGGCCGGGATCTTAAACCCTTTTTTGCAAGTCTACAGGCTACTCTTCTCTTAAGGCCGGATCATGTTAGAGACATTATGGCGACGTACCTATGTACAGCGGTATATCCTTACCCGAGCAAGTTGCTCCATAGAACTCTACCACTACTGATCTTTTGGTAGTGACCTGTCTCACATGTGGCGGCCGTAAATACATATGATTTACCTTCGGTGAAAGATATCTCTATGGTTACTTAAATGATTTTAATAAAATGTAAAAAGTTTTCAAATGTTGACTCGTTCCCTAAATGCAGAAAAATATGTATCCAATAATTTTCCGCAATGTTGTACTAAATTGACAAATTGAGAAAATTTGCAAGAAAAATCCGCCTTACCAAAAAAAAAATAGACGCTTAACCTTACTGTCTAAAATTGACATCCAGCCAATAACATGCTATACACGGATGACGTGGCATCATGTAATAGGTTGAAAATCCAATTTTAGATAGATTTTAGTAAAACAAGGAGTGTTTATGTTTTTTTGTAAACGATTCCGATATGGTGGTAGTTGGTAAAAAATGTCGACGCGCTCAAATAGCACTTGTATGGTTCAAGTGAATAAAGATTATTATGATTCTGATATCTTTACGCTCATATCCTCGACGAGGCAGAACCAGGGCACCCACGACTAGCCGAAGACGATAAGTCCCATAATGTGATAGGTGGTAAGCCTATCGCCAACCGGGCACGTATCTAATCCCGAGCAACATTTTTTGAAGTGAAAACTTCTTTAGCGGCGTTGCACACTTTATTTGGAATGGGTAAAAACTTCTAAACTCGCGTCAGGACACGTGACCTGATCGAAAATTCGAAAGACGGTGCAGGGCGCTTGCGCGAATGTTCGTGTTGTCATGTTTGAGTACGATAGCGCAATAAATGAATATTGTATTCTATCACATAAATGATAGTACTTTCATACTGATAATTAAAATTTGTGCAAAATAATTCCCTAACCATTCCAAAATATCAAAAATGCACAACATTAATATTCAAGTTTTCACTTCTGCCGGCACTACCGGAGTGCAACCCGTCGTTTTTTTCATTAGAAAATTGGAAAACCTGGGAATCGAACCCGGGATCTCATGAAGTCAAGTCCAATAACCAGGCCTCTAGTCACAGAGGCGATTAAAATTATTAGAGAAGATTGTAGAAGATATGAGTTGAAAAACCGCTCTGTTGCTAATCGCAATTTTTTGGGATAATCATAATGTAAATAATATAAACACGGTGTTTTCACGACTTTATTAATAGAGTCGAAATGTAACCCTATCATCACCTACCTGGACATAATCTAGGAATTTAGCTTACTCATCAGTGCTGGCTATTGTTTGTCAATATCGGAAAAGTAATCAGCATCACGTTGATATAAAATAGCGACGCACTAGTAACATCTATGGTTTTAGTAAGCCAGTACTCCTCGCGAGTAGTCTCTTGCTGGTAGGACAGCCGCCTACTTGTTCGTTATTTATAGCAATATAATCCTGAATAGAGAAATAATAGAGACCATTACAATTGTAGATTAGATTGCGAGTGTCGACAAATCAAACTCAAGTGCTAATGTATTCTCTTGTACAAACTTCACTTATTTTCGTTACGTAATGGAGATGTTAACATGTTTATTTGTTAGCAAGAACATCACCTGCAGTCCTTTTCGTCACAGCGAGTGGCTCCCGAAGTACCGAAGGATTGGCCCTACGCACGCGCCCTAAGCAGCAACGCCCACTGGGTTTTAGACGCATGACTCATTCGTAACATTAGATTGCGTTGTTTGATGATCTGTGGTGCAACTTTTGGTTAATTTTTAGGCTAAATGTTACTAAATTTGTTTAGGTATTTATTTAAGTATTGCTTTTTTTTGTATATTTGATTAACACCTATCTCGAGCTATGATTTGATCAAGTTGGGATCAGATCCTACCTTGTCCACAACATTATCCAAAGTATTTTTGGGCTGTTAACATGTATATTTGTTTTATTAAATTTCTTCTGAATTTATATTTAAAGTGTGTTAATTTTGTTCATTGTAATATTGATAATATTATCATAGTTTATTCATTCATTTACTGCGGTAAAGAAAAAAAAAATAAATATTTTTTTTACAGAAAATAATATCAAAAATTATCAAACAATCATGGAGGTGATGTGAAAATTTCAAAGGGTAAATAGAGAAAAAAAAATGCTATTAAATGTGTAACATTTTCGTATATAGCTGTAGAAGTTTGATTTTTATGAGTTTATAAATAATCCTAAAATTAAAAACATAATATGTATAATGAACTCCCCACAAACCTATGTGAATTGTTACTAAAAGCAGCCTTGAGTTAGCTTTCAAACAAATATAACGGTATCGGAATCGAACATAACGGTATAAACGGTTTTTTTTGTAGAGCGTAACAGAAAATGTGATAGTCTAAAGGTTTTCTAAATATTTAACTTCGTTTCAACCATTTTATTAATAACATGTCGTCAAGCACTGAAAAACTTGCACCCTGTTCGAGCGTATAAAGGCGTTCGGGTTGAGCCCTGCGCAGTATGTGTGAGGACGGGCGGCGCGAGCTAGCGGGGTGGGCGGCGGCCGATTCATGTTTACGGGCTCGTCCGTCAGCTGTTCACCGCATGAATGTGCCGCGCTCGCGCCGCGCGCATCGATTGTCTGATACCAGCCACGTGCCGGCAGTACCGCCGCGTTCGCCGGCCTAATCGCGCGACCACAAATGTGACGATCACCGTCGCTTATCAATGGATTGCCCGAGGTGACCGGTCCCAGAGACCCAGACAACAACCTCGTTGTAAGTAACCCTTCCACATAAACATCTACTGTAAAAAATGTTCATCGATTTTTAGGTAAATATATATAAAATTTCAAGTTTACGTAATCGGAGGACAAACGGACGTCATTTTAAGGTGGTAAGGTGTGCTCACCACTTGAACCACGCTTGACAACATTACATAAACGGAAAGGATTTGCGTCCAAACATTGCGCGGTAGAGAGCGATAAGTTTGACGTTCGTAGCACTTCGTAGCGTTCGTAGACTACAAACTACGAACACGAGCTACGCCTTTGAAAATGATATCTTTGAATTACAGGACCATGAAATCTAATATATGGTTTTAACAATCCTTATGTTATTTTTATATGTTTTATGCCGGGCATTTACAGATTAAGGGTTGTGATTCCAAGAATGCTTCGTCGTAATGAAGATAACACACACTTTGAATTCTAGAATAAAATATGTTTTATTTGATTATATCAACTACTTCTAAATACCATTTTACTAATGTAGATACTTATTTATCTTCAAAGGCAGAACAGTTATTTTCTATTAATTTCCCACATTAGCGAAGGTACAGAAAATTAAACATTATTGTTTTTCTTTTTTCCTTATAGTAATCTAGGAAATGGACAAAAAGCAAGGAATACTTAAGAAAAAATAACAGTGATACACAATGTATTATTTAAAGAATCAATATTTCTGGCTACTTACGAGTCACTAGAAATATTTTAATAACTTTTAAATGATTAGTCATTAATTAATTAATGATTAATCATTTTTTTATAAACAAGAAAACAGTAATTAACATTAGTACGAACAGTACGAAAATATATGATTTTAAACTTAAACCGTCGCGTTTTATTAACATTTTTAACTATTTGTAAGGGACACTCACGATATATTTTTATTTTATATTTTTTATATCGTGAATATCCCGTACAAATAATTAAAAGTGTTAGTACGAAAATAATGTACAAACAGTAACAAAATAATAGTTAGGTCTAATATTTTGTAAAGTTCATCGACATTTTGGTGATTAAATTAAATATTTATGATAAAAAATCAACAATACTTAGTATATCACTTAAATTAAGATTAAATTATTGTTACTATTTAGATTTCCATTTACATTTGTAACCTCGTGTTTATGTTATAAGCAGGATTATGCAAATGTTATGATTACAGTTTCTGCACTATCTGCGATTTCCATGCGTAACTAATTAAATAATTTTAATGAATCATTACTTTAAATATAATTTTGTTTGTCAGTTTGTTTCTGATAAGTTTTAAAAGTAATCTTTTACAATTAGATAACTATACGTTAATGTTACATAGATCAAATTTCCAATTAATGAAATAAAAGTGGAATTAACAGTGGAAAAAACGTTATTTTTATTGTCTGCAGTATTTATATTTGACGATATTTTTATAAACTAATACCGGATCAGAATTTCTGTCACATATTGAATATATTAGGCTTAATAAATTGAGCTCGCTTGCTTTATACCAAAGTAATAATTCACGGATCATCTTTTAACCGCGCCCGTTGCGGTTGTGGAATTAGCATATTTTTGAAAACTTATGATATTGCTTGTTTTAGTTATGTATCTTGCTGATTATACTGTACCTCTACAACTATTCCAGAAGGGTTAAAATGCCAACAAAGGGGTTTATCTAAATTCATAGGGAGTGTAATCATAGTACTGTTGTCATTTTGTAATGCTCCTTGCTCTAAACACTGAAAGGCAGGAAAAGGCATAGTAGGTACCTATATGTGGTGGAAACTTATGATTCTCCCAACATTATGGATACTGGTACCAATACGCGGTAGTTATACGATTAGTTTTGTGGTTACGTTTCGTCAACTTCTTGACTGCATATTGATAGCTTTCATTCGAATTAGAACCAGTAGGTATTATACACCATGATACTTTTAAATGTGCTCCCTAAAATGAAATGGTACATTAATAGTTGCTCGATCGTCAATGTCGAAATTTTGTGTTGAAAACAAGGTAATGAGCATAACAATGGTTTTTTATTTATGTACAGCGAACAAGCACTAAAAGATAACTGTTGCTTTTAGACATTAGATGCTATAGGTGCATCTCTGACCTGTGTGCTGGTTGTCGTGTCTATTGTCTACCCTCCAGAATGGAACATGACTCTTTCATTGATTTGGAAATAGGTAAGGTAGTGGGTCCCTACCCGAGCTAGTTACTCCACAGCATTCTGACACCAGTGCTCTTGTTGGTAATGATCTATTTAATCTGTACTCGTCTTTTACAAACTACCTGGCAAGGAGGCAGATGGTCTATTTTATATAGGGCCCGGGACCAATACAAGGAAAAGTAACAATGTATTTAAACCAAATGTATACTTACCCACAAAGCCATTATTTTCGTTTCTGAGAGATCTCTATAAGATAACATTAAGGTGAAGGAGGTATTAATTAATGGAATGTGCTATGTGAAACCGGGTCGCTTAAGCTTAACAAAGTAATTAAATTATTAAATTTATTCTTGCATCTATTTAAGTATGTCTATGTATTAGAATCGTTGACTAACACCCATAATACAAGCACATAATTTGCTTACTTTGGGGTTAGATTCAATTTGAGTGACTTGTCCAGATATATTTATTATTATTTAAAATATAATATAAAGCGTATCGTGGAAAAATATAAATGCACTTTTCTACCTTTCATTTGAGCTTAAAGAGGATAGGCTAAATTGGTCACTAGCACGTAGTCTACTGGTTGTAGCTATGCAACTTCCCTGTGTAGGGATTTAAAGCCTTACCTAACCCTACCGCCATAATTAAAGTGTTTGGCAATGCCGTATTCAGGTCCAGAAGGTAAGGTAGTCAGTAGACTTGAACATTAGGCCCTACCAAGAATAGTGATGAAGCTATAACACGTATGGTGTCTTACTTATAGGATATGGTTATCTCTTTGTCTGTCTTATCCTATATATAATCATTTCATCAATCAATAATTTAATAAATCTTGTTTACACGGCTCTTCTTAAAGAATCACATAGATACAAATAACGTCAAGCAAATCCATACTATAATTTATTAATCCAAAACTCTGTCGGTCACGCTTTCATGTCTAAACTGTTAGACAGATTGTCATGAAATTTGTTATGCATATAGTTGAAGACCCGATTTTACTTACTTTTTCAAAATTTAATCTCCATAAGGCTATAATGAGAGAAATTTTTTTATGAAAATACGCTGAGGAAGTCGCGGGTAAATATCTAGTAAATATATTAAAAGGTTATCGATATATTGGTCTCTATTTGACGCACCCAAAATGTACATCGATAGTCTGAAAATATCTTTAATGCACGTAACCCACTTTCGCCAGTAAATCGTATTATTTACTAATTTGTTTGGATTCTGAGCGAACTAAGGGAAGTGCAAAGTTTAGGTCTTAAAACTAGTTGTTTTGACGTTACGGGATTGGTAGTTTCCTTTAAATCTCTATTAAAGATAAAAGGATTTCGACATACACAATAAAATATGTAGCTTACACATAGCGAATATTATAAATAACCAGAAGAAATAAATTACCAATATCGCAATTAATTCTGTCAATACGATTATTTTAGGTTCTGATTGGCGTTTAATAATTAATAATAGGTTACCGGAAAAATAGGACAATTTAATAACGTATCTTGCATTTGTAATTTTTTCGTTTTTCATTTTATTTAAAAATAAATTTTAATCGGCAAACAAAATAAAAGATGTCGATTTATATATCATCGATGCATCTTGCGTAAGCGTGTGTTTCTAAAGTTGTTTATCCTACAGACCACGACAAATACAAATAATAATTTCATGATTGCGGGATTAGGTAAGGTCCTTTTGTCATCATCTTGTTAAGTTATAGCACTCGTGTAATAATTCTTTAATTTAACTACAAACGATGGAGTTGTCACAAAAGTGTCACATAACATAATGTAATTTGTATTAAAAGTCCTAATCAATTTAGCAGTTTTAAAGCGAGTTTTTGTTGATTTCGGCCGAATTATTTGTCTTGCGATATTGGCCAAGTTGGGCAATTAGTTAAGCAGACATACTGGATTCTAGTGGTAGCTTATTGCATCCTAGTTGGTGTATTCATGTCTTTGGGATCATCATGGTCCAACGTGTACTGCAGCTATAATAGTAGGGGAGGCCGAGAGCAGATTTGGGAAGTTACTCAGGCATGTCAGATTATGACATGGAAGATACCTTGTACCATGGCTACACATTCTTTTTTTAAATAACTTATATAGTTGTCTTTGATGGATTAGACTATCCTCTACAATGTAAGTAACAAGGGCTGTCTTGCGGAAGACCTTGACTGGGTGCTGCGTTTTGGTTACTGGGTCTATTGATTGGAAGAGCAGTAGTTCGCCGCTCGGCTTTTACGCCGGGTGGGTAAGAGATTAAGAGGTTAATACCATTCTAATAAGTGTATATTTAAATAATTTGACGATTTCTTTCATTAGAAACAAATAAGAAATACATATACACATACATATCTTCACGCCAAGTCCCATACGGGGTAGACTCACGACCCAGACCTCACGATCCTGACAAATCTGTCTTGCTTCCTTAACATTCATTACCCCTTTTGTACAAACACGCCCTCGGATAATATCCGATTGATCTGATCGTGAAATGTCAGCCTTGGTCTCCCCGGGTACCTACATCCATTCACATTCGCATTGTATATCTGCTTTGTCAATCTTTCATCTGTCATTATTTCCACATGAGAACCAGCGGATGCCCTTTCGCATTTTAACACCAACACTTACTTTCAATCCCACTCTTTCTCGGATCGCACTATTACGAATGCGGTCATCGAGTGTTACAACACAGATTTTCCGTAGTGCTCTCATTTTGACCTCATTTATCCTACTTTCATGCTCTTTCTGACATACCCAACTCTAGCTTCCATACAATAACGTTGGGATAAGCACAGAATTATGTAAAGCGAGTCTAGCTTTTTGACTCACAACCTCGCTTTGGAATAGCTTACCAAACTCTCCATTCACACTATTCCCTGCACTTACTCTCCTCTCTACATCCGCGGTGTACCTTCCATCCCTGTTAAAAGCACAACCAAGATATACAATTTCATTCACTTGTTCCAGCACTACATTATTAACTAAAACAACCGTTCTGGCTACGTCAATTTCAAACACCATTATTTTGGTTTAATCGCATTCAAATGTAAACCCCTTTCTTTACAATCTCCTTCCATAACTGTGACCAGTTCAGATGCTGTAGAGCCTAAAAGTACAGCATCATCTGCATAAAGCAGGCAGTTCACCACTTTGTCACCCATACGCATTCCCACATTCAATGATCTTAACCTTTGAAGACATTTGTCCAAATATAAGATAAACAAGCGTGCTGACAACACACAACCCTGCTTGACGCCAATATTAACATCAAACCAAGGCGATATGTTTTTATTAACCCACACGCATGCTTTACAGTCTAAATAAGACACGTTTACTATTAATGACTGATGCGCTTGCACATGATCAAGTGATGACTTTTATTGTTCTTTTTTAGTTTTCAGACGCTTCCACGCCAATAAAAATAAACATCACATAAACTTTTTTATCCTCCACCATTTAAAAGACAAAGGGTATTAGGGGACTTATTACCTTTTGACGAGACGAGGGTGTGGCCAAGTATACATTTAGCATCCTGCACTCCCAACTAGCCAATTTTTTGTTCATAAGTATAAAAAATTTCCTCTGTGGTCATCGCCTCTGTGGTCTAGCGGTTCAGTTGTTGGACTTGACTGCA